>WHPZ01572348.1:0-10999 GCA_016617965.1 Macrosiphum rosae | reverse complement strand
TCACTAAATGTATTATTTGCTTCAAGAGTAAATTTTGTATGAATTAAATAATACTGGTACTAATTACTCGAAAAAAGATACCAAAATTAAAACTAATCGTTTTAGACATCTTGACACAACTCACAGTGACCAGAATACGGAACAAGAAATCTCCAATATCAATTATTTGTAAATAATAATTATGATAACGAATTAGCACCGATTTGTTTGACCGAATCCAGTTACGGTTCGTAAATGAGCTACCGGCTCGGCTCTAGCGGCCACTTACAATCGGTGGTCTTCGTACACGTAAAACAAATTGCCTACTGTATGAACATAACCTCGGAGCGGTGCAGTTTGAACCCATGGCTAACTCTCGGGATTCGGCAAGCGCGTGTTGGGGTCGCCGACCAGTTTTCGTTGCGCGTGGACTAGTTTTCTTTACGCGCGTGGCCGGCTAGTTTTCTGTGCGCGTGTTTGGGATCATTGACCAGTTTTTTCTTGCGCGCGTGGCAGCTCCAGGGGTCGTTGGCCTGTTTTCGATGCGTACACTATAATAGTGCGTATGTCGACGCACGTGGCTGGCCGTGCTCGCACGCACATCTTCACGACCCCCCGCGGCTCCACTACTCCTGCGTCTCATACACTACTGCTGCGGCGTGCATTATTATTACTGCCTGGCACACAGTTGACAAAATATTATAATCTATACTATATAGGAGTCTGCAGTGTGCTGCACCGCAAGTACTGGTTGAACCTCTCTTTCCCACAACAATGTGACCGATAACGTTGTCTCGTTTCAATAAAAAGTGTATGTGCACGACGCAGAAATTCAGCCAACTGTTTTTTTGATTTTTTACATTTTATGTCTCAAAGGAAGATCGGGCTGCTAGAATAAATACAACGTACACGTACGTGCATCGTACGACGTCAGTCTAATAATCACACGAACTACTACATTTAGTAGTTCTTCGTACTAATATTATTGTAGTTATTGGTTGTTTGTAAGCTCATTGAAATCGTTCCTAGGTAGGTACATAATACGAGGCACGTTTTTTTATAGAAAAATTAATCTTTGGCACTTGCGACGCGGGACAGCTAGTGTTAAAAAAACATATTTTGTCAGGAGTGTACATTTACAATATGCACTCGCTCAATCCTATGTCTACTGCTGCGTTATCGTCGTCGTCGTTGGCATTTTCAAATAAAAACCAATATTAAAAAGACTATTTCCGATTTCGTAATTTCTAGTGGCGAATACCCAATAGTAAATCCTGACACGGACTATTCATTCAATTTAAATAAATCCATCGTTATTATTAAGTGTTATAAAATACGTATGTGGAGATATTATTTTTAAGAAAATGTGAAAATATTATGTCTACTTTTTCACAATTTGCTATTCTTGCACCTTAAAATGAACATTGTAATGAAATAAATAGTGAAATTGTTAACAGGGCAAGTAAAAACGTTTTTAACAATTTTCTGTTTCCTACAGAATTTTTAGATGGCTTAAATTTAAGTGGCTTAACATTACCTCTGCACTGTAGTTTGGTATTAAAGCAATAAGGTTTAAATAAGAACATAATTGGTTTGTATGAGGGTATTTTACAATAGTTAAATTTTTTTGCAAGTTTATAATATAACGAAAATTAAAAATGCTCATTACTCACATAAAAACTGAATTATCATAAAAAAACACACATACACACACTGATAATGTTCTTACTATGAAATTTCATATTATACCTAGGTAAATTCATTCTAATTTTTAAACAAACGGAGCTAAACGTGATCTGCTGAGCAGTGAGCTTTGATTTACTTGTTACGCACTTGTAAGACGGATACACCAAATATTCGTGCAGCGTCCTCTTAGGAGAACGTCATACACACATGTGTTGTCTCCATTTTCATTCAAAAGTTTCAATAATGTGCTGTTAGTATTGATATTAGAGTAAATTGACCTATGATACAGTTTAAATATAAGATTATTTATCTAGAGCTCCATTTTGGCTTTTATTGATATAATTATTTCTAAGTAAGTTATGATCACTTAAAAATGAAGGTACTGTTTCGAAAATATCATAATTTGCTTAAAAATAATAATATCAATAAAAGCCCAGTTAGGACATTACATAATAATCTTACCTTCAAATTTTATATCAGGTCAATTCACTCTAATATCAAATGTAGTAGCACTGAAACTGGCGAACGAACATTTGCTATGTCGTACGTATGTAAGACGGAGACAATACACATGAGGTTTCGATGCCCTACAATGTTTGTGTGCAACAATGTTTTAATAGCTTCTAATACCTGAAATACTTCTCAAATTATGCCTGTACATTTTTATTCAAGAGTCGAATAGAGTATGTATTAATTTATGAAAGATGGGCATTAATTTGCTAAAAAGTTAAAGTTAAGTTAAAAAGTTTTTTTTTTTTTAAATTTTCAACTTAACCAGTTAATTATTTTTATTTTTAACTTGTTAACTTATCCGGCTAATTTTTTATTGTCTTAACTTAATTTTTTATATTTAATAGTTAACATTTTGTCGATTCGTACTATTGCAATAACTTAGTTTTTACTTTCTTGCATGTGACCGACACTCAGTGTTGGGAAGTAACTTAAGTTAAGTTACACAAGTTACTGTAACGAAATTACTTTTTAAGTAATTTTATGGTAATTTAATTACATTTTATTGTAAGTAATTTTTGTAGTCATTATTACTAAATTACTCGTTACTTCTTTGGTTTAATACATTTTTAGAACGTATTGGTAATATTGTGTGTATATATTAAGATATATACTATAACTTATAAGTATTATATTTTATAAGTAAACTTGTCTGAACTGTAATGTTTTTGATATAGCTATTGACTATTTGAATATAAAGTGTCACTTTTAGAATGAAATTCTTATTTTTACTATGTGTTGTGGCATCGGCGTCTGCACATACAGTATCGGAACTAATGATAATATTAATAAAAATGTGGTTTGGCTGCTACCAGTCGCGCAATACGACTGAGAGTAAGTTATGTCCGCTGCTACTAGTTCCCGGATGGGTGCCCACCCAGATCCGTTGTAGTAAAAACCTGGCTACACATACACGTGTTTGCTTACCTACCGTAACAACGGTAACAAAACCTTAACATACCAACCTTACCAACCCCAGTTCATAATCTCCTATAACAGCTAATGGCCATAGTTGCCGGGCTTAAGTTCAATAAAAAAAAAAAATAATAATATTGTAGCAAAATGAGTATCTGTTAATAATTTCATATTGTTGATGTCATTACCTATTTAGTTTATATTAGCCAAATATAATAATAAAAAATAACGTTAAAAAGACAGCCCAAGAACGCTCCTTCGCCCCCCTCGTATCCACCACTGCATGGTAAGAAACTTGTAAAGGTTTTACTTTTATGGTGTGTGGAACATGTTAAGTTAGTTTATGTTGCGACAAAAGTATAACATGTTTCACTAAATGGCAAACAACATAAAAAATATTATTACAACTGTATCTCAACTTGTTATTAATACAATTTAGGTGTAGGTAAGTAAATTTCAGGTTAGTTATAATGCAAAAGGTATTATGTTTTATTGTTAAAAAAAAAATATTTATTATGTTTTTATTCTACAAAAGTATGCTGGTAATTTGTTATTGATATTATTTGGTTTTTTATATTTTGACAGGTCAGTCAATTCAATTTTTATTTTATGTTTATACCTATGTGCCTAAGATTTTTTTATTATTCTTATTTCTTTTTTTGTGACAAACCCATAAGTTTATAATTCAATGTTACATTTCTAAAACATTTTATTTTGTTTTGTAATTGACAAGTCAGTCAATAAGATCTAATAGGGTCTTATAGGGTCTTAGATCAATGAATCAATAAATAATACATTTACCCATTATATATGACTATATGAGTGTATTATTATATTCCTAAATTTAAAATAATATAATTATTGCTCACAGACAACAAATTCAAAAACCTGATTTTTAGATACTTAAAATATCAAAAACATTTTTTAAACATTTTGCCCATAATTAGGGGTAATAGGATTATTATTATAGTGAATAATAATTAAAAAATGCATGTGTTGTAGGCATAAGTGATAACTCTTATGAACGATGTTAATATTATGTCTACGAACGTTTACGCGTTACGTCACATAATCAAACGTGTGACCCTAGTAAATTAAATATTAATATTAATTCCAGCTTGTGACACAGTTTGTTATGTATCTTCTTGTCGAAGTACAAACAAGCGGCTTCAGTCAATTAGTTTTAAATTGTTAAAGATTTAACGACGTGTCATTCATGTTTTTGAAACAATGATGTATAATTGGAACCTATTATCTCGTGGGGAGGGGGGATTAATTTTTCATCAGGAACTTAAAGTCTTAATCCTCAGGTTTATTTCATAATATATATTATACACTTTTGTGCTATCATATACAAGAAAAACAATATTTTTATTACTAATAATTAGTAATAGAATTACTATTTATTTTAAAAACACTTGTTATCTACAAAATTAGATCAGCGTGCCTTTTTTCATTTTAGTGAACTTTTGAATGACATCTTCGATTGTAATTTATATTTCAGTAATATATCATCAGTATTATGTTTATTGTTTTTAAGTCCCGTTAACTAGGATTATAAATATTTAAGACAATATTTTTTAATTGGAAATATCCGATTTATATTCAATCACACTAATCAATTCCAGTCATTGTCACCTATACGCGGATGTACAACGCTAAACAAGTATCCAGATTGTTTTTTTTACAATATTTTATTAAATGTATAGGTACTTCAATGTGTACCTCAAGTATATTTTGAGCACATGGGGCAAGCCATATTTTTTAGATCATAGCAAAACTTAAATGTACACATTGCGAATAAAAGTGCAGTGAAAATGTTATAGCTATACTGCTAATATATTTTTTATTTTTTTCGGATCATTAAGACAGCTGAGGTCGTTAGCCTGTTATTATGCGGGGAGTGTATATATTATTATATTTTTAGTTTGGGTCAATACACTCTGTTAATATCATACGATTTTTAGTCTACACTATTAATGTTTACCATATTATGTATTTCCGGTATATTTTAAGCACACGTGGCGAGTCCATATCTTCTTGGATCATAGTAAAATTTAAATGTACACATTTCCAGTGCCAGTTAGTGAAAATGTTAATATATTTTTTTTCGTGTTATTAAGGCTTTACCAACGGAGGTCATTAGCCTGTTATTTAGGGGAATGAACTTCTGGTTTGAACACGTGCGAGTGTTATATTTTTTTCTTTCATTATAATATTGTAGCACATTATGCAATATATAAAGCATAATATGTACAAATGGGCATTGTTATCGAACCCGCACACACTGGCTACTAGTTAATCGATCCTCCCAGAGCCTTATCTTTATATATAAAATTCTACTATAAGTAAGTACATGTGTATGTAACTCCTCCTAAACGGCTGGACCAATTTGAATGACATTTGTTGTGTGTGTTTGAGTGGGTCATCGAATGGTTCAAATTCACAATTGGGCCCATTAAGCTCAACCCGGGGAGGTGATCAAACAGGGATTTCGATATTTACGATGGAAATTGTTGTTTATAAATGGTTACTATTGGTTATAGGAGAAATAATTAGTAGAAATTACTAATTAGTATTTATTTATTGTTGGTGGAAATAGGTTATTCGGACAGAATGAAAGAAAAAATTGAGAAAGTTAACTGTTGAACCGGTTGAATCACCTTGGAGACGAAATACGTGTTTAAACTTATCTTTATATATAATATATATAGATAGTAATAATAATAATTATTATTATAATATTTTTATGTCATCAATAGCAACCATTTAAATAAACAAAAAACAAAATTAAATTAATTAATTATAATTATACAATCACGCATTTTCTACGTACGACTTTGTTTTATTGAGCTGATATTCTTCTTAACAATATCATGTCACGACCAAGACGATCAAACACTTCACGACAAAGCCGTAATGCGACTAGAATTTGAAACATTGCGAATGAAGGCCTGATACATATAATATAATATATATTATATATTATATAAATGAATGTTTGTGTGTAGATTAGATATCTGAGAAAAAGATAGGCTAATTTTAAAAAGTGTTAAATTTGATTTTTTTTTATTCATCAGATTTTCGTACAGTTAGGTTATTATTTTGTATTAATTGATTAAATTAATCTATCGTAGGTGGAATTAAGTAAAAATGACAAACTTGGTATAACTTTGATACTTTAGAGTTAAATCATACACTTACGTACATACAGTACTAGTATTTATCAAGATTTGACAGACCATCATTTTTTTTTAATTTATAGTTAATACATACCTATTAGTTTTGGTTGATATAATTATAATTTATATTCAAAGTTTAATCGTCAACTATTTACATATTTAATAATGAATATTTGTAACTCATAAATATTTTAGTCACAAACAATGTTTATAAAATCTTTTTAACTATTTAACAAAATAAGGCATGTCACACTTCCCCCATAAAACATGTCGCACATTCCCCGTGTGGAACTCAACACGGGGAAAGTGCATAATCAAATAATACTTATTTGTGTCACACAATTAGCATAATTCATAAATGAAATAATATTATAAATATAAAATAACATTTATTTACCTAATCTGAAATTATTTTGAACAATTTAGGTGGGTTAACTAGACCGTTGAATTATCGTCGATTTAAAAAAATACTAGTAAATAACTGATTAGCTTTTTGAATAGTGATAACTGCTATGTTTGATATCCTAAAGTGTAACCAACATTATACAACATTCGATTAATATTATTCTTCGTAATCTTCATGAAATCGACTTTAAAATTGAAAGTTTGTATTTCTTATAACCCGATTAGGCTCTTACCCCAACTGACCTTAAATATTTATTTATTATTGCTTACCATTGGTTATTCGGGCAGATCCAGTACAAGCATGCATCAAAACGAATGTTCGCATATTGCCTACTAGGATGGCTGAGTTGCACTTACTGCAGAGAGTTAAACCAAAAAAGAAGTTGAACAATCACATTTTTTTTAAGCGTTGTCATTTTTTATTGGCAACGAAGTGCTCGGGATCAGCTGGTTATAATATATATTATAATCCACTTACCTCACTGTACTTGAAAATTTAGTATTTTGTGTGTAAAAAATTTTATATCCCCCCCCCACATTAAAACATTTATGATTATCTCTCTAGTCTATTTAATAATATGGATCAAAATTTCCGAAAAAAAAGATTTCTGAAAAAAATCCTAAAAAGTGTAAAAATTTTATACAAGGCTTCTGATATATTGTTATAATATCAGTTAAAAAGTATTAAAAATACATAGGCACAATTTTTTTTTATAAGCATTTAAGGATCGAATTTTGACAAAGTTTATCAAATTTAAAATTGAATAATTATTTTGTAGTTATAAATGTATAAAATGTTCAACTTTTATATATAAATATTGAAAATTTAAAACAAGATTAATTCTGTTAACAAAAAATCTATAGAATGCATAAGCAGAGTTTATTTGTATCGTCATTTTAAGTACAAATTTGGACGAAATTACATATTAAAAACCTAGAATAACTATTTTAGTTATTTTTTTGTGATCGTATAATATTATTCGTTATAGATGACAGGGTATAGTAGGTGCCTATGAACTTGCTCAAGAGGTGGGGGTATGGGTTCAACCCCCCCCCATAGACACTTTACAAATATTATATTATATGTACTTTTAGTTTACACTAAATTAGCTTTTTTTTTTCAATTTTTTTTGTTTTCACAAACAACCTATGCAGTTAAGCATGCTAAAAACAATGGGAAAGTCTGCATTTGGTGGTCAGACTTATTTTAAAGTTATAGCTAATTGAAATTGTAAATATACATAATAATATACTGCACCCGGCGTGGTTAATCGCTCGTTGCGCTTGCTGTTAAGTAAAACCACCATGGGTGACTGGGTGAGTGTCAGAAATTTTTTTGTACCATAATTTTTAAAAGTTGATTTACCTAGGTTTCCAAAAAAATAAATTGAAAATTTTTTATAAGCGTGTAAAACTATAAGCGTTGGTACGTGTATGTAAAACACCGACAATTGTGAACTTCGTAACTCTATAACATAAAAACTAATAATATCCGGAAATTAATTTTTGCACCATCGTTTTTATAACTGGTTGTATTAATAGTTAATACATACGTTTCCGAAAAAAAATTCTAAAATTCAGGTGGACACCAAACTCGATTTATACCCCCCCTCCCATTAATAAGCACAGCTCTGCCTACAATAGATAACTGGTAACTCGCTGTATACTGCATTGTATAATTGAGTAACGACATTTTAATGACACTAATATAAAAACTAAAGACTTGTAATAATTGTTTATTCGATAAGCATATAAATTCATATAATATGAGTTATTTTCAAATATAATTTGTGTGACGTGGGGCGTCTGTTAACTACAATAAAAATAATTGACAACATTTGAAATGCATTTATAATATGATATTTGTTTAAAGTTTCCATGAGTTAAAAATGTGTTGTTTTGTGTAACCATTAACCACAGTCCAGAAACTATAATTTGTGTAAGGGTACCTACATTAAAATATATATTAAAATAAATTATAATAGTACAAACAATAATTATACTAGTTCAGAAAATATGTTAAACGAATAAATAGCATTTTGGAATAATGTAGTAATATTATACAGATTCGCCAGCTTGGGGTTTTAATTTCGTCAAAATAGGTTCGTATCTTAAACACTAGGTACCAGAATATATTTTACTATCGTATTACGTATGATAAAAAATATATACTCTATTAAAGCATTTATTAAAACACATAATATATTATATTTTTAGATATAATACCTAAAATTAACAACCAGTGAACAAATTATTTTTGGGAGAGCAATGGAATTCAAAAAGTACCTACCCACACAAGCAATTAACACAAAGCTTCAGGACCATAGAATATGTCCATCATCCAATGTATTATGTATATAATACAAATACTAAATGTATTATATGTAGATCATCAGCCTATTATTGTGGCCTGTAGGTCAATGAACTGTTGGTTTGAACACGTGCAAGTTTAATATTTCTTTATTATATTATGCAATTGATAAAGCGTGTATAAAAATCGAAATATTGTTATCGAACGCTCACACACTGCCTACTAGTTCATCGATCAAAGAACTTTGGTTATTAAAACAAGTCAAGTAGAGGGATTAGCTCACTATATAAGGGAGCCCCGATCGGCCCATTTATCATACGTGATTTCAGATAGTTATTACAAACACCTCCATCTTTCAAATTAATAATTTGGACTAAATATTTTTCGAACGACAAAAATAACTTCGAAAATATCCTATTGAATTATATATTTTTTTAAATTTGTTGAACTATTTCATCTTAAATTTTAATCAAAAGTTTAACATCGTTGTGAAATTAATAAAAAATAAACAGCGGAAATACAATTAAGACTCGATCGTATTGCATTTTATATTCAGTCACCCTCATGTCCTGTCGTCATCAGAGGGCGTACGCTACACAAGTAACTAGATTGTTTTTTATATTTAATTAACGCGTGGCTTAAGTGTAGATATTGGTATAATATTTAAATTAATGAACATATTATATGGGTATGATAAATGATAACTTGTGATATTATAACCAGGGACTGGAACCGAACCTAAAAGAACCGATTTTGGAACCGGAACCTATAAAATATTAAGAACCGGAACCAGATCCGAAACCTTTATTTTAATATATAAAGTACTGGACCGGAATTTTTAAATTAAAAATTTACATTTATGTTAAAAAATAAAATAAAAATTTTATTTATCATAATTTAAAGGTATTACTGTTTTGTGTATATAATCTATCTATGATCATATTATGAGTTATCTAATATTTTTCATACTATTAATGAAACCCTCATTCCGGATAGGTATTTAAAATTATTATACTTTTCGGTACCGAAATTATCTGGAACCGGTACTTTTATTTTTTTTCATCAAATAACCAGAACTGAACCGGAATCGTTATTTTATTTTTGGAGAACCGGTACTGGAATCGATACTGATAAATTCAAAAGGTTCCAGTCCCTGATTATAACATCACTTGTACTGACAGAATTGTAGTAGAATAGACATAATAGACGGAAAAAAGTTCTTTAACACTACTTTATTTATTTTATTTATACCTACCTAAGCATCTATTATGACTAGCTTTAATTCTGTATACATTTTAGATTTCATTAATTCTGTTAATAGTTTTTTTATTGGGGAAAATGTGGTAACTTCGATCCAAGCGATCCAGGGTCCCTACACCGCCTTACACATAATTATAATATATTATTACATAAAATAATATTCGGGATCATCTTAGCATTATGATTAGATCCTGGGAAAGCAATAGTTATTATTAACGATTATTTATAATATTTTAGCATAGACCACATATGATAAAAGAGCCAACCTCTAAGGTTTATGATACAATAGTAAAATATGTAGAATGGAAAAGTCCTCGGGTTTAGTAGGTAGATCTTAATAGTCTAATTTGGCACTATGACCTAACTACAAGATTAATAAGACTCCTCGTTAATCATAGAATAGGCCAGCTAGGGGTACACTGCAAATCCACTACCACACATACAGTAACGTGGGTATAGTGAATACTAATTTGGGAAATTTACCACACAGAAGGTGGGAGCGGAAGCACTATTCGCAAGGTACTAGTTAAGTAGAGGGGGCTTAGAAGCTCACTATATAGAGAGCCCCGAACGGCCTATTTTTTAGACGGATTTCAGATGGTTTGCACAAGCACCACCACGCCGGACCATATTTCAAATTAATAATTGGTATATTCTAACCGACAGTATTTTTTGACTTGGAAAATAACCGAAAATATTATTCAATCATCGTCACATGTACGCGGGCTTACGACGCTATTCAAGTAACAAG
>WHPZ01572345.1:0-21099 GCA_016617965.1 Macrosiphum rosae | reverse complement strand
GAGAGGGGTAGAGAGCGCGGGACACCGTAGCATATCGTCCTGTTTTATACTTTTATATAATTTATTAGTGCGGCAGCAACGTCAGAGGACAGTGGTCCCCAACATCGATAAACGACTCAGTGGTTATAATATATTTGCAAATTATTATTGTTGACGGGCGATCATAAAAATGGCATATGATTTTTTTGCTAAATACGTCTCTGCACAGACACCGTTTCAATACTTTGGTCTCGGCGGGTCCAAACCTAAATAATTGGTCTATACGAAAATCGATAATCGATACGTATATTATCTACCTACCATTTTTTACTTCAAGTTTGTTGCTGTAAGAACCAAGAGGCGTCGGCTCTACTCTGTTTGATATAACTACCAACTGGCCAACGAGTATCGCCATTTTACATTTTACATTTAATGCGACTTAAATGGTGGCAACGATGAGTTTAAACTTTTTTTCATAGGTCCTCATATTTTGGTATTCCGAAGCGTAATAATCCAGAGATGTCATTGCGACGTAAATTTATAGTTATCAACAAGGCTATTTTAAGATTTAAAGTTACACGTACTCCATTATATACCTCCTTACTTCTTCTACCCCTTTCTTGTAATCTTATATGTATATGTATTCATGTATGTACTGGTGACTTGTACATTATTATTTTACTCCATCTTTGAACAATTAACCAGATTCTGCGCCCCATTCTAATTTTATTCCTCTATACGCAGTGGCACCGAACCTTTTTTAAACCATTGGGGTAAACCTTGTTTAAGGGCACCCACCTACCTACCTTTTATGTATAAAATCAGTCACTCATGACCCACCCACCCCTCATCAACTAAAAATGTTCTAGGGTATTTACTCCACTTGCTATATATGTTCGGCGCCTCTGCCTATACGTATATAATTATTAATTACCAACACCTAATAAACAAATAAATTACATTTACAGAAACGCAATTACTCATTAATTTTTTACTATAGTATTGTACTTGGTTATACTCAATATACATATACAGATCGAGATCATTTAGGTTAAATAAATACGAACATTGCAATAAAACATAAATCTAGGTACCTATAGTGGTATTTTTTTATGTGAAAATTGCAAATACTTCCCCGAGACCCTCTAGTCTTATGATGATGTATTGATTTATGAAGAAGAATGCCAAAACTTAAAATCATCAACTTTTCACAACAACTTGATTTAGTTATTTTTCATTTACACAATCTATTCAGACCACATATTATATTATAATTTATAACAAGATACAGAAACGTAGGGAACACGTATTAGGTACTTATAATATTTTATTTGAGTGTTTAACAAATAACAATAATAGCTATATAATAACTACATTTAAAAAAATGTAAATGATAATTTAATTTATTGGATGTTCTAATGAAATCATGTTTATAGTAATGTATATTGTATAGACATACCTACATGAACATGATATTATGCTGATATACTTCATTATACTTCTATATAAATTCTGATAAAACGTTTATGATCGAATGTTTAGCAAATAGCGACACGACACCATATTATATTATGATTTAAATTAACCTATATGATAAATAGATAAAATAGATGGCGGATTAATATTCGATCAAATAAGTATGTCATAAATATATAACATAAAAATGTAGTACGGTACCCACTACCCGACTACCCACTATGTAAATATATAATATGTATACGTTGTATACTATAAAAACAACTAGTTAGAATATTTATTATTGAATTATTATGCGTATGTTATTGAGTTTTTTGCATAACTATATTTTACTATAGCTAGACGTCCTAATCATTGTATAAAATTAAAATTTAAAAGATTTCTTACTTAATAATTAATAAAAAAATAAAATATCATTGGGTCAATAAAATCCAAAAAAAATCAGCCATTAAAATATAAGCAATAGTAATTTGTATGTTCTAATTAAATTATATAAGTTATTATATAGGTTGGTATAATTAACATAAAATTACATCTGATTTAAGTTTGTCATCTTTTGTTACCCATGTGGTAAGGGGAAAACCAAAAGTTGTTATTGTTCAGTGCTTAAATAACGTAAAAGATACGTTTTAAATTTCAAGTAGGTATACTGGAGTACATATTATATAAAATTTATTTCGTCATGGGTATTAGATTGACCAGTGTAAATTACATAAAGATTAAAGATCCAGCGGCTCTAGGGCCGTGGTGTTTATGTCAAAAGTACGTAACTATGTACCTATATATTATACAATATTATTCTATACAAGTATAACTATATTTCATTGTTTATTGTCTATATTATGTTATGTATTAGGTATGATCTTTTTACATATTATTATAGTAGTTGTTCTTATATAATGTTAACTATTGATTAAGCTTTTTTTCTGTTAAAATTGTTACTTAATTTGTCACTATTATAAATGTATTTGAAATTGGACAATTTGTCCGTAAATAATTAAATAATGTATTCAATATAATATTATAATTTGTCTTTTTAAAAATCGTTTACTAATGTCTTAAACAATTTTTTTAATTAGACTGATGAGAAGTAATGGGCATTAAAAAAAAAGTTTATTACATACCTACCTGTATACATAGTTAACTTAATTGGACCAATATATAATTATCAGAGTAACCATGCGTTAAGATTATTATTTTTTTATATTTTAAAAAACGTACAAACCCATTAAATATCATTATATTTTAGCACTCATATACAGAGCCAACGTTCCGTGGTAACAGTTATTACTTTTTACAATAAAACTTTTCTTACCAGTTACCGTTCTATTGTTATGTACATCTCTCTATATATATATATATGTCTATCACGCTCTAATGATCACGGTGAGGTGTAACGTTGGATTGACAACACGATAGTAATAATAATACGTCCTCAACATATATCAAAAAGTATGTATGCAAACCATAGACCGATAAAAACCGATAAAAATCGTTTACGGTGAAATTCATCAAACTATATTTGCACGAGTTCAATACCTAAAGTTCATCTTTAAATAGTTAATAATTGTCCTCTACGTATATAAAAGTATATAGGGCTGTGTTTATAATCTACTATTATAAACCTATTAAAATGCATTTAAAATCCAAATTTATACACATAAAAAATTAATTTACAAATAAAAACTACACACAGGTGTTTAAATACAAGAATCAACAATTTATAACTCTAACATTAAATTATTAATTTCATATAATTTATGAACAAAAATAACATTTTAAATTAAACATAATGTTAAAAAATAAATCTTAATTGTGTGATCTTTTCTAATCATAACAATTGCTTCAGTACAGTAGACAAGAATAACGCGAGCAAAGCGTTTTAGAAAATATATGGAAATTGACGAAATTGTTATAACATGGTTAGTAAAAAAAAAAATCGAGAAATGTGGTCAAATAAATAAAAATATGTATATACAAAATGGAAAATAAAAGTTTCAAAACTATATACTTTTTAAAAATATACAATGTATATGGAAGTACCCACGTCATATGGTATCTACATGATTGGAACTTATTACTAAGTGAGTTAGGTTTATTTATTTGCTACAAGTTAACAGGCCTATTAATAATTACGAAGAAAACTATATTACAATATATTTTAATATTTATTTAAAACATATCATGATAATACATTAATGTAGGGATATAATTTATTTATTTAGTTATGAATTATAACATAAAAATGCCGAGATTAATCCAAAGACGAATACGCAAGAATTATGTTTATTTCAAATACAAATTTATCAATATTATGGTAGTTTAATGTGAAAACTAAAAACAAGATAATATAATTACGTTCGCCCACGCATATATTATACGCGTACAACTATATATGGTACTTTGGTGCCTATAATAGTACCTACCTACTATACCTACATTAGTATGCTATATATTAGTACATTATAATATTACAGTTCTAAAACTGATCATCGTCGCCTATATTGTGTTATATTGGCATTAGAATTCTAAACTATTCCGTATAGGTTCGAACGTGGGCGGCGAGCTTGAGGCCGAAATCAAGGTACAGAAAAACGAGATTGACAGTTGGCATATTACCTATTATTTTTTTTTTCGAAAGTCGAGATTTGTTCGTTTTTCTCGGTCATTCTTACTGTGCTGCTACCGGTACTGTGTGGACGATGAGAAAAATGAAAGAATATAATATCGATCGTTTTGTATTCGGGACACGCCATTATAATTCATACTCGTATCATACAATATTATATGACACGGTGTTCGGATTGACAAAAAACGATACATAATGATATATTGTTTACCTTTGATCATGGTCTGAGTGGCCACGTGCGCCACTTCCACGCGGAATGCCATTTATGGACCGACGTCGGTTGATATAGCGCGGTTAGGACCGCGGGCGGACGAGAAATATTGCAAAATAACAATACGACGACGACGACGACTGTTAGATTTTAATAGAAAAGTTTCGCACAAAACGCTGGCAAATTAATCCATACGGCGGACATACGGCAACGTTCGGCCGTCGTACAACACTATCGGTCTGGAACTGCGGATGGACTGGTTCGTGATGGCTTATTATAAAATATTATATTATGATGTCTATTAGCGCGAAACGGAAGCGAAAACAACGAACGGAGGTTATTTTACGGAAAGTGATAAAATATATATTATTATGTACATAGGAATTGGGTGTACACCGACTCACGTTTTCAATTATTGTATACCAATTAATATTATACTATTGTATAAGGTATTGCGAATTTATAACACTGTACAAGATTATAATATTACTATCGTGTGAGCGGCGAACGCGCGATCGCCGAACAGGTGATTGCGATACTACACCGTCCGCGCGAAACGCGCGCGCCGCGAGAGGTTCTCGCGCGAACACACACGCGAGTATAAATCATAATAATATGTGCGGGCGCGACGCCGCCGAACAGGTGGGGCGCAGCCGTTGCTCGCCCGCGACCCGACGGATAACACCATAATAATATTATGTATACCTACTTATATTACTTGGTGGCTGTTGCCTGGCCACCTGGGCGAGTAATTGTCGGCATATATTTATTATATTATATACACATCGCCGTTGCGATAATATGATATTATATTGTATTACTGTGCGTATATAGGTAGCTACTATGTATATACAAGCAAACAGTGACTTTTCAGACACACCCTGCACCGCCTGTCCATTTTTTATGCACAAACACTGCATTCGTCCGAGTTATATGGGTTTCGGAATTTGCAAATGCATAGATTATACACTCAATGATATCTCTTCTCAATAGAGAACTTCCCTTTTCTCAGCGAAAAATTTCGAGAGGTCGATATTGAAATCAAAACGAACAAATTCCGAGCTACTCTAATACTTTACGTAATACGTATAAGTTACATCGAGGAAAATTGAACTCAAGTAAATGTTTTAATAACAAATAATGTTATAAATACAATCGTAAAATAAAATAACCTTAATCAAATCTATTTAATGTCATATAATGTATTGATTTTATCATACCTATTATTTAAATTTAAATATTTTCGTGAGTACATATAAATAAAACTAAGAAATCTATTCATTCAAATTTCGACTTCAGTACATCGACATTTTCAAAAGAATCGTTTACTTAAAAATGTGTAGCCTACAGCCCACAGGGAATTAATAAAAAATAGTTTACAATGTACACATAGCCGCGGCCTGTAAGACAGTATTTTTATATTAAATATTAATTTAAGGTTTATTATGCAACCACGGCGGAAACGCTATACACAATTTGATCGATTTCCGCAGTCGGTCGTGAGGGGAAAAACCGAGACATGTTTATAAGGGTCACCATGGTGACATCGCGTTTTGTTCGTAGGCTATTTGAAGGCGTGCATCGTCTACAAAAACTGCGTAGTAGAGGTTATTTTCATGTTCAATATAATTAGGCAAAACTACCGAAAAAGGCCGACAACATCGTTCTATTATCGTTTGATGCAGGGGTGTATTTAGGTCAATTCCATGGAGAGGGGGGGGGGCGAAAAAATTTCAGTCTTGAATACCGCTTTTAACAATTAACAACATTTATAAAATGTATTTATCTATTAGCAAAAACAAAACATCTCACGACTTACGGGGATCGCCTGGGACACGCCTGGTTCGGTGTATACATAATAGTATAATACATTATATTTTAGCCTCGAAATAATGTGACATTTGGACAACACGCTTACACGCGTATAGTCATACAAATCTAGGGCATCTATTAGTCACTATTAAAACGAAGATAAACCTGATGAACTAATAAATGATTAAACGCATTTATCGGGACGATACAATAGGCACATACTATATATCTCGTCAGAGATTAGTCCAACATATGTTTAATCTATGATTTAGTTACCATCGAGTAACTGATAAAATAAAACAGACAAGAGTACCCCGTGGGCGAAGTGGCACTTTCAATATCAATCATAAAGTCGTATATGTAGGCTTGGTCCTCAATTTAGTCCACTTAAAACCGTCAAAACTGGGTTTCTTTCTAATAATATGCCGTGGGGCGATATTTAAACATTTCACTTTTTTTTTTAATGTGAGTAAATATAGTATACTACTTATTAAAATGAAGTACACTTTTATAACTATTATTATTATTACTGTTATTTTAAAGCCGTTTTTAACTATCAAGTACTTACCTACTTATCGAGTGAACGACTGATAATGAACGAGTTATAATTTCAAGGCCAGTAAAATATCTACGTATATCACTCGTAATTGTATGAAAAAAAAATAGATTTTAAGACATTAATAATGAATTATTGACAGAGGCCACATTTTTTGTTTTATTGTTCATTTAAAACGTGTCAAACTGTTCATTATGACAATATAATTTACTACATACTTAACACTCGAATTTAGTAATAAATAATATTAATCACTTTTTTTAAAAGTGTGGAATGAAAGCACTAAGTTATAATTAAATAGATTTATAATATGTGAAGGTAAGTGTTTAAAAGTAAAGCTAAAAATATATTTGATTACGTGTAGGTGTACCTAATCCTATATGTCTTGCTAATAACCACTTTGTTAGTTAAAATTGTTAGGCTAAAATTTGACTTTTATTTCATCAATGAATTTGATTTCTTGACAATTTAATAATAATATAATAACATAAACTACTTACTTTCAATTTCTGCTATGTCATTGCCTGAAACAAACGTTTGGCTGTCTTTGATTCCTTCTAAACATAAACGGAGACAGTATTCATTTTCTCTGCACCGTTGTTTTAACTGACCCTGTAAATTAAATACAATTATGATTTACGAAGTACAAATAATGAAAGTTAACAGTTATCGTCCACATACAATTTCTGAAACCGTAAGGTTTGAATTCGGATAAGCGACGAGTTTAGAAAGCTGATTCAATAGCAATCGACTCCTAAGGATGAGTTTACGAACGGAATCTGACGAATCTTGTTCAAAAGTTTCATCGTCAAGCTGAAATAAATAATAATATAATAATAAAAGCTCTATATTATAATACATGTATATATTAATATAACACTCGAGAGTACTCACAAAACTCGGTCTACCGATGCTGGAAGCGCAGTCAGACTGACTATCAAAGCATTTTCTGTAATCGTCACCAAAGTCCAATAGTCGTCTGACCGATTCCGGGTCTGGTGGGTCCTCGCTGTAGGGCTCGCTCAAGTATTTTTCCTGATAGCTGTCCCAAGCTTGTTCGGAGAACGAACTAAAGTCTGTAGTAGTACCCGACGGCAGTTGAGCGGTCAATGGGAAACGTTTTTCTCTCGGAGTGACGGCACCGAATTCGCCTAGACGGAACACCGGCATTTTCATCGGACGCTTACGCACGGCCGGGCGTTTTGAATCTTTGGTAACCTCTTCTTCGGTTTCCGAATCCACACGTTGCGAAGATTCAATATGAGTATTTCCACCCAAAGAGCCAGAAAACGAATCAGAAGTGATCATTTCGTTGTAGGTAACGGAGTTCACAATAGATGACAGGCTGTCGGCTGACCCACTTTTACTTTTTCTCTCCTAGATTCATAAAAATAAATGAATTAATACAATTGGCTTTAAATGTTGATAGATAATTATGTATATGTATATCATATTATATCAGCAATTTCTCACCACGGTACTCTTTCTTCTGTGTTTAAGTTTACGTCGCCTCAGTGAATTGGTGTTATAAGATCCGCAACAGTCTTGCGTTTGAGTTGCAGTGGATTCCTCGATGGTAGACGAGTCTCTGCCATTCACAGACACTTGTTCATGAGAAATATGGTTGAGGGCCGATTCGGAAACGGACAACTGACAAGACTCCGTTAGAAGTCTAGTCTTGGGACTGCTTTGGGGAAGACCAGACATGCTGACTGGTCTCAGTGCATTTCCAGTATTTGTTTTCGGTCTCAATTCAACCTGCAAAATGAAATAGATATATTATTAAAATAATAATCATACAATGACGTTATGGTGTTGCGGATGGTTACCTTTGGGGAACTGCAATCGTTTATATTTCCTGGACTTGAAGAAAAATCCAATTCCTGAGTTTGCACTACGGTTATATCACATGACCTCGAAGAATGCGAATGATTATCAGAGTTGAAATGCTGATCATCGTCTTCTGTAGTGTATTCACCACTAGCATCACAACTATCACCGATGAAATCTTCGTTCTAGAAAAATACATATGTATGAAACCTCTGGTTACGTATGTTTTACAGGTAAAAAAAGTGTTAGTATATTACTTCGGGATCAACCGTTTCATGTCGGAAAATTCTTCTTTTCACGCCACAGCCAGACATCCAAAGTTTTTCAGATTGTTTGTTCTTGGAAACTGACCAGTTGACGTTTTCAACCAGAGCTTTAATTTCTTCTATGTTGGCTCTTTCTGCCAAAGACACGGGCACTTCTGGTTTCTTAACTTCTTTTGTCGTGTTAGCACTGTATGTCCATTCTTCTTCTTCCGATGATTCCGAAGTTTTTACTTCAGCTTCAACAATAGACTTCTTTTGGGACTCTTGTTCCGAATCTGTATCTAAATGTCTGTAGTAGAAAGTTGCCAAGTTTGGGCCCTTTCTATCCGACCTGTGCAAAATATAGTAACGTAACTTAAGTAACTTGAAGCATTCAACTCTGTATTATTTGATTTACCTATGGAAATTGGCCGTATCGTCGAATGACATTCGTTCAGATTGGAGCACTGGCGATGGTGAAGTCTTTGTTTCCATTTCACTGTTGACTTGTTCACCCTAAATATTTAATCAGCTTAAATGTATTTCTTAGAAAAAAAAATGTACAGTAGTCACTTACGTCTGAAGAATTTGACAACTTATGATCGACTAACCGTGGACATTTATGAACCGGTTCTTCGTCACAATCCGAAGAACTATTGCTGTCCTACAATAAAAATACATGTACGTGTTTTTTTAATATATATATACAGTAACAGCAAACAACGTAAATCCAATATTACGTCCGTACGAGTATGTAACGTTACATCAACTCTGTTCGGACGGATTACTCCGAAACTCTATAAGTAGATATATACTATTATATAGCTCTCCGGTCATTCTGGACAATTAGTCTGACATACCTTTCGACATTTTTTCACGGTCAGACTTTCAATGAAGCAGATCCACTCTAACGATCTTATGTACAACAGCTGCCAGCGATGTTCGAAGTTCTTCGCTTTTTTAGTTACCAGCGGCACCGTTTGCACTAATTCTTGATGTACTGGAGTCGTAGGTTGATGATGTTCGTCAGCTAGCCACTTGCAGTATTTCAGCACCAACCGGATGCACTTGCCTTTTGATTCAATGTCACTGTGGATAGACTGAAAACAAAACGAAATATATTATTAAACAACACATTTATAACTAGGTACATATACAATAAACACTATACATTTATACAATTATACATATATATTATACGAGTTACACGACTTTAATCAAATAGGTAACATAATTTTAATGACAGATACACAGACATAACATACGAGGCTAATCAATCATATATCGCGCAGGTGGAAATTCTACAACATGGTTTAATGACTTAATAGCTTTTGTTTATATCTATATCTAATATTATTATGCGTAGAATCAATATATTATTGTTTAGGGACACCATCGTTTGTAACAGTAGTTTATACTAAACCTACCTTCATCAACTGTAAATTCGTTTATAAAGATTTTTTTTAAACATTTATGCCTTCGTAATTTGATATCGAACTGCAGTTCAAAAAATATTTCGATGAATATCCTGCAGTTATAGTTAATATAAGGTAATTTTTAAAATTCTAATTTATTATTCAATGTCATGCTGTGGTCTACCAATTTAAATAATATCTCTGTTAGGTAAGTCGCTATCAACATTACGCTGTCGTCTTTTCAGTATATACTTTATTTATATATAATATATTTCCATCACCATTGATCCATTGTCCATTGTTTTAAAGACCCACACGAAATGAATCAAGTTTTAATGATGTCCGAATTCAAATTAATATCATAATGTAGTATACTATGCTTTATAGGAACGTATATTATGAATAATATAATAAAACTTTATTGTATGTACCCACATGTTTCAACCGATTCCAATTAATGTAAACGAAAAAAATATTATTCAATTAATGAAAAATATTATTCTGATGTTAAAACAGTCGTGATGAGTTTCGTGGAACTCACGTACTTGCTGTTAAAAAAAAAAAAAACGGTTTTCTGTTATTGAATTGAGATATCCGTTCAGTTATAAAATAAAAATATATATTTTTAAATAACACAAACAGTGTTGATTATTATTTTCATCGGGTGTGGCGGGTTATTATAATAATATGATAGATTTATTGTTTTGCAATATCACAATATTAGATACATACTATATATTATTATTACATTCAATAAAGTCTTTATAGTTTTAAATCGTGACCAACATTTTAAGCACCACTGGACCAGTATGTCATAAATGTGATACAAAACGTGGTGGAATATACCATATATATTATACAAGAAGAGTTGGCCCAGATATATTTAAATCCAGCGTGCCTTTCACGCCGCACGTAGACGCGCTGCATCGTTGCCGCCGACGACATCATCACGTGGCCCAACTATATGGGGAAAGGATTTTTCGTTAAACGCGATAAATGTGTTATAAATGTACATCCATGTATTTAATGCATACACTTGTGTGCGTGCGTGCGTGCGTGAGTGATTTTTTTTAAAAACCCGAAACGTCCGACGGACGCCATCGGAAAGGAAATGACAACAAAAAAATAAACTCCGACAATTTTCTCGGGCGGTCGCGGTCCGAACGACGAGTTCTACGACCGCCGTTGCAGCAGTGTTGTCATTATAATATTATTATTGTCGTCGGTGTGTAACCATACAGTAATTTAATGTAATAATGTAATACGCAGCTGCGTGTGTTGTACGACAGTTGTACTGAAGAGAGATCGCACAATTATTTAACGTTACAAAAAAGAATTACGGTAGCCATCCGTTAACGCGATCGCCATCAAGCGTCATTCATTGTTTTGTATGACTATTTATGGTTTTCCGGTTTGATTTTTTTTTTTTCGACAGTTATGACTTATGAGTTACCCCATGTCAATAGTTCAGACGGATATTCTTGATGATATAATGTTGGATTAGGCTTAGATTGTTTTTTGCAAACAGAATATGCAATGCAATAATTATTTCTATCTTAAGAAATAATATTTATTATTTATGTAACAAAGACATATTTGTAATTAAAAAAATATAATATTATTAAATTCAAATTTGTAATTTAATTAAAATATGTATTGTATATTATTATAACAGCAAATGTACAATGTGCAAACGATGAACAAATGTGTTTAAAAACTAAAATTGTATGAATATATAAATTACATATCTTATTATATATAATATTATACATTTAATATCATATTGTCGATTGTTGTATAAAAAAGGTACTTATATGCTATATTGAGCACTCCTGAAATTTCATAAATTTTCTACGTTTATATTATTATTTATTATCAATCCTATTCACAATAATAGTATACCTAATTTTTTTCTCGAAATAATAAAAATCATTTAAAGTCCGACGATCGTCTACAACTCAAGTACGAGTGTTTATTAAATAATGAATAATCTAGGTACTACTACTACGCGCGCTAGGTATACTTCCGGTCCAAGGTCTCTCATTATATTAGTACTTCCGATGACTCAATAAAAACCTCCAAGCCCCGTTGTTTACGGTCAATTCATATATGAGTACATATAATTTATGCCCATGTAAACTACTCACACGAATCGTCGTGCGTATTATCTCCAAGTGCGATTAAACACGAAACGTTTAAGTCGACACGTTTCCACGCAGCGGTAGCAGCATAGTACGTAGGTACCTATTTAAATTTTAAAACGATGGTATTCCGACACGGCACGTGTGAACGCGAGTGCCGAACACGCCGCCGGGCGATTTTATTCCTAGTCCTTATAAGGCGAAAATTGATTTCGTTGTCGTATTATTTCCATCGTGATCGAACTGCGTAGATATAATAAATATCGTAATCGAAATATTTGACGATTCAGCATATTAATATAATATCATAATATTATAATCGACGACTCGGCGATATACCGACGTACGTTAGTTAACATAATATATTTTGTTTGTTTATTATTGCACGTGGTGTGCGTGGATGTGTCGCGCGTACACCCGCTGCAGAAGAAGTAGAAAGCGTATACCTCCTGAAAAGTCCTACCTGACTATAATTATGCGGTTCGACGAACGAGTTTTTTCGTTATTTTGCCGCCGAAAACTTCGGAATAAACACGCGAGCCGGAGAAAATAAAATACATCATATTATTATGCATTAGGCGCAGAAATGATTGGATCGTTTTCGTGTTCTATTTAAAAAAAAGTTATACCTCCGCATAATAATTCTCTTTCGTGCCCGGCAGCAGTTGTATACTATTATAGCGCAGGGGCTGCAGAACGTGGACAAATGGTAGGCATTACCCTCCCCTTCCCAATCGTACACAATTAACGCGCCCGCCGTTGACGTTTCCTGCTACACGTCCTAGGTCCGTCGCACATTAATCGATATCAATTTCCAAAACACGTGTTTGGTCGTGCCGGCAGACCTATAAACGACGACTGCGACTTAAATACTGTACAGGGTGTTCTGGTTTAAAACTGCAGTTTTCACAATTTTTGTTTTTAAAATCTGATTTCTTTTTTTTTTTTTTTTGTTAAGAAGTGATTATTTTATATTTTAAACATTTTATTATGATGAATAGAATACTTTTCTAGAATTGTTGAAGTATACTATATAATATAAATATCGAACATATCAATGATAATAGTGTTGTGTTATGATCTATAATCTATAATTTGAGAATTTAATGTTTAAATGTGTGGCGCTAACTTTACTTTCGATGGCATATTGATATTTCACTCATCGAAACTAACGAATGGTAGTCGACAAATAGAAACTATTTATTCAATATTTGAAATATACAGATGGAATTTTTAGAAAAGTATTTAGTTTTTGATCATATGAAGTTAATAAAAATACATATTATGTTGTAATTAAGAAAAATAAAATATATAAAGCTTGGTAATTAAAAACAAATTTACGCTATACAGAAATACCAACCGACAACTTTTATAAATACAGTAGAAAATTATAGTGTAGCCATCAGTTAAATGGATCATCCAGTACATAAATAGTCGGTCACAGAAATTTGGTTGCTGCGGTAACTGCAGCGAACTCCACGCTCGACACACGTGTCATATTAAAAATATTTTTTCAATACGCATTTGTTTCTATTTTTCGTTTCCTCTTGAAATCGACCATTTATACAATATATGTGCTTTTTAATTATATTGTTGTACGTTTCCATTGGAAATAATACACTGCCACGTAGCCACTAGGAAACGTAAAAATGTTAGAGTATTAAAAACATAACGTGCGTAAATGGTTTTCAGCACGCGACCATTAAGGCATTATTATTTATTACATAACATTAAATAACATAAGTAATCGGCGACTTTTGCAGCAGACCACATCAGTCATGATGAACATCTCAAATATTATGACAAACTCATTTTGGCCTTTGCATGGGATTCGACCACCTGCAGTATGAGATTCCTCTGATGCAGCTGAGTGCAGAGTATAATATGAACTGTTTGTGGTTTTGGGACGATTTACGTGTCCGATGACGAGATATTACGATCGAAGGTTACTTTTAAACGATTTATACTCGATCGCTCACACAACAGCATATAGATGCAACATCGACACAGCTATACTAAGTGACAAATATATATTATTCATCGCCAACCGATTCCCGTTTTAATAAATATTATTATTATTATTTCTGTACCAAGTAATGTGGCCCATTTATGGGTCAAGCGAAAATGGGTGCACTGGAGATTAAAATGTTTATGATATTCGTTTATGATACACAAGAATACTACACAATATTATGTTTACACTCGCGGCATTCGTATTATTTGTATCGTTGAGATTTAACATTTGTTGACATAATTGAGCTACCTATTCCCCGTGAAAAATAATTTAATTCATAATTTATTTTTATCTAATTGTTTAATATTATGTTAAAGTATGAGCTTAGCAACGATTAGTTTCAACTTTCAACATTTTAATTTTAAATCTGAAAACGAAATGTTCGTTTTATAATATAGTCATCACTCTTTCAAAAGCAGTCAGCGCGTACTTGTACACATATACACATATTGTAAAAACTTTAAGCATATAATAGGTACTTCCATATTTCTATTATCTACATTCAGATACCCACTCTGCAGGCTAATGTATATAACGCATTTTTTCAACTAGGTACACGTATTAACCATGTATAGGTAATATAAGATTCAATGCTAATAAAATATTAACTATCGTAGCGTTTTTTAGCAATATGTGAGAGAGTCTTATACTTTATAGGTTAGTTTTAGACGTTTAAAAACATATAATATTGTCGGAGATATCTAACAATTATTCGAGAATCTTGAAATGATTTAGTATTTATTAGATATCAAAAAAAATCAAACATGTATTAAGATTTAAGAGCTATAATTATAATAAATCCATAATAATTATTTCGTATATATGTAAACGATCGTTATCGTGCATTCATAAAATAGTCGAACAACGACACGAGGATTTACATATTATAGGGATTAGACGGGGTTAGTGCTCGATGGTCATCCACAATTATGTATCTCGATCTTTCATCTCTCTACATTGTATAAATACATACAATAGGCCTAAAAATATAAAAATTACATATGTATATATGCGAAGTATACCCACGTGGTGGATCATTTAGATATTCGGAGCAGGTGGTTCGCAGCAGGCGGCGTTCATAAAGATTATTTACAAAATGCACCTTGAATACAATATAAATATATAATATTATTGTAAGTGCGGCGGTCGCGGTAGGTCATTTTGAAGCGTATTTATAGCAAGGCGAGGCTGAATGGGTCCTCCCACCCCCGAAGTCTCGTGTGAACTCTATTTGAAACAAGTAGATACCTCCCATATATTGTTTCAGAAAAGATGTTTTATTAGGTACCCATAACACGTCATGTTGAATTAATTGCTATCATATATTATATTTTACAAATTTACGATTCTGACATTTCCTATTTTGAACGAACTCTTCAATATCTCACTCAGTATCCCTTAAAAAATCTCTATATACCTATAAACCCTTAAGAAAATACCGCTTTTGAGCCCTCGTACCGTACACAGAGACTCTTCTGCCAAAGTTCTCTAAATCCATTTATAGGGATAGGTGTTTCGACAATCATAATACGCATAGTGGCATATTATGTATGTATAATTATCCTAATATCCTTGTCGGTGTTCTGTGGTGTATAGATGGGCACACGCACACGACCCCGGACCTGCAACGTCGACGTGCGGAGGAAGAGGAGGTCGAGTGCAGGTGACGGCGACCTCGCAGCCATATATGTATATTATAATAATGATTAATATGTAAACGAAAGCGTAAAGGAAACGTAAAAACACACACAAATAATTGTAATTTTGGTATTTTTTACGTTTTCTATGAAGAAACTACACTGTGTATTCTCACGTGTCTCGACCAGGTCTTTAGGCAGATAGAATAAGTACTTAAATGAACGTAAGGTTTGGTTATAGTATAGTACAGATTATAATACTTGCAAGCCCTCGGGTGCAATATAATATACGAACAAAGACCACACGCTGTTTTATGTACCTACACATGCACATACATGCAGCCGACTGCAGTCAAATTCCGTTTATGTTTTGGTTATAAATGATAATAATTATAACTTATAGGCTTAACCGATCAACACCGCGACCTAAAAAGGTCTGAAAAAATTTACTGCACGCCATATCGGCGTTTTGTATATTATATATAAACAACATGAAACGAGCATATTTTTCTTTATCCATAAAAATGTGTTAAAATGTTTAACGTATACATTACATAGCATATATTATTATGTGCACTAAGAGTCTCGACTGAGTCTATATCGATGCTATCTTAATGGGTTGTTTAGGTCTTGGAGATTATAATACCTTATATTTTTATTTTACTAACCCGATGGTTTGTTTATTTAGTTGGTACATTTTTTTTTCAAATAACTACAGACTTACCGTGATATATATATTAATATATTATATGCCTACTTATTAGTTATTACCTATACACGTGAGATTATTCGTCCATGTAACGAGCAAGATAACTTATACGAGTATCAGCTCATATACCACCCAGTGCTATGAGAACGTTCAACGACTATGTTTTTCTTTAATCATATAACATTTTACATTATTGTGCTATAATATAGTATTGTCAACCATCACTCGTAACACATTATATTATTATAATATTATCACATCGGCTAAAGCGTAGGTAACCCAAATGGAAATTCTACTCTAAACTATCTGGTGGAAATTAACGGATCTACATTTTCGGCGGGAAAAATACGTGTCTTGATTCTGCAGAATATGGATGAAAAAAAACGTACCTATATTGTACGCACACTTGCTCTACATAACTATATAAGGTCCCTTGCAATTACGTGCACGCGATGTATATTTAGGTACACTGCAGCGGTTAATTTAATGATACATAAATTATAAATATATAGGCAAATAATAACACATATCTACATTATACATATATATATATATATATATATAGTATACGTACACTTACAAAATGCAAGTAAAACACGTTGCGCGCGCAGTGACATAATAATAATTAACATATATATATATATAAACAGGAGGTGCCTAGCGTGCTTTTTTTTTATCATACACGTAGAATTATTTATGCACGCTTTTACGACCCACAAACGGCGTTTTGTTTTCATATAAATGCACAGGCACGATTTCCAAAATCAAAAACGGCCTTACCGCGGGCGGCTTTGTGTATACATATATTTTTTTTTGTTTATCGGGGTCGTGACACGGATGCCGCCAGATATTTTCGTCGAGGTTTACGCGCGTCTCGCTGCTGCACGTGTAAACAAAACGTATTTTTTTCGTCGGCCCAGCTTGACGGATATACGCACCGACTGAGCTATAAGTATCAACTATTAGTAAAAGTCGAAAAGAAAGAAATTGTTTAAATATGAAAGAAGTCGATTTGTAAACACAATGTATACATAACATAATATACGGGGTGACTTTTAAGCGCACCCAATTTTCTTACTTCTATATTATAAACCCGATACATTCAAATACCCGCACGTTACCGATAAAGATTTTTAGAGCATAATATTATATAGTAACACTATTGTTTTGCATATCATCATAGTAAATTGTACACGATATAAGGAGACATCAAGCTCATTAACAGGTAGTTTATTAAAAGTATTGAATTCAGATTAGTGTCATCTGCAGTACCCAATATTTATATAGTGGAGTTTATTCGCGTTTTTCAAACGTACGAGTAAGTACCCATACTTTCGACAGTTTTGGGGCTTTAAATATAAGTACTCGAAAATTGCAAAAAATCACAATTTGAATAAAAAGTTATTCAAAAGTGTGAGGGCGTGCGCACTTCAAAGATCACCCTGTACATGTAAATGTAATGGTACCTCTGTACCACCGCATCGCACGATACGCGTAGTTCGATGAGCGTGGGACGTGCACCATATGGTAAATATACACACGCGAGCGGCCGAGCGGAAACTCGCATCGTGTAATATACCGTACACGTCAATTGTATTATCTTCTATACGGCTCGTAAAAAATAAATAGAAAATATATCGAACAAAAAAACGTTCGTTTCGGCGCGTTCGGTAAATTCGATTTAGAGTACCTACGTAACATTATATTATTATTCTATCTCGCGGAGAACAAAAAAAAAGAATATTGCCGAATTATGGCCGAACGTGTTCGGTTTGCAATGACTTAACCTTTTCGTACGCCGACTCTCTTTCTCTCTCCCTCACGCGCACTATATACGTGCCCGCGAAGACCCGAGTACAATGAACCAACTGTTTTTATTATTATCATTATTATTATTGATGCCGCTGTTGTTGTTATTATTTTAATACTGCACGTGCAACTATAATATTATATTATATTGTGTAGTCCAGCGTAGAATTGAGCGATATACAAAGGTGCTTTTTAATGCACTTATATGTCCTGATGGAGTTTGGAGTACTTGCGACTACTTCACGGACGTTATATACTTGTATATAAGCACAGACACGACTATCAAGTCCATAACATAATACACTATTGTGCGTCTTTGCTTCGGACCTTTCGATCGTTATTTTATCCTGCAGAACTCATAATGATTTTTACCAAATGTTATGTTTTCATATTGAAGTATATAATACCTACTGAAGTGCATTATGCGCGGGGAGGCGGTATTAAGACCAAAATCTGCCAACTCACTTGCAATTTGCCTGTACCAGATTTAAAGCCCTAGCAGTTATCACTTATCTGCAGTTATCACAAAGTTTGAATTGCTTCCAGAACTAAAATAGATGCTGAGAGGTTGATGGACGAATTGTATACAGTCCATTAAACACTCTCAAGTACGAAATAGGACCGCTACAATGGGACAGCTTTAGGATTCGGTGTGAACGGCGCCGGCTCCGAAATGAACGGATTTCAATTGGTTAACCGACGATAGCAATAATAATAATAATAATACTACGATATTATATCATATTCATATATATTAAAATAATTCACGCGACTACGTACTCTGCAGCAGCTGACGACGTCACTGCAGCGACCCAAACTCCTATGTTGTACTATTTGTCTATTTCCGTACGGGTCTCCCGCGTCGCGCGTTGCCAAATCGACGCCGGGCGGGCCCAGCGAACGAAATTAAAAACCGTCGCGAGATGACGACGACGTACAGCTATAATATAGCTTTTACAACTATATAGGAGAGCTGCCGCCGCGAAGCTGTGCGCAATACTCAACGCGCTTATTATTAGTGTCGTTATCGTTATTATGCGATATTGCGTGTCGTTCGTATAGTCCGCCGTGAGTGACATAATAATAACAAGCGGTGAGCGGACAATATTTTAGTTTTCAGACGGCGCAGTAGTAGAAAATTACGACCTCAACTCCCACGCGGCCGCTGGTCGTACGCGCCGGCTATGATCATGAGATAATAAGTCTTCGAATTAAATCGTTGGTGGTGCGGCACGAAATGTTGAATATATACCTACGTTATTATATATTATATTATATACCGTGGTTCTGATTGTTCTGAAACATTGTGTAACCGCCGCCAACTGCAACCCGCTGCAGTCACCGCGGCCGGGCGTTCTTATTTTCCTACGAGGCGATTTTCAAAGCTAGCCATCCACATTTGTATGCTTAAACATTATATGCACCTCTATGCGTTTTAAATTTGTCAACCATGTTTAAGAGCTTTTGGAGTGATGATTAGGAAGTATAGGAATGTATAGTATATACGCTATAACTACGTACTTAAAAATTGAAAATATCGAATAAAAGCATATACAAATGGCAATCGAAAGCGTCTAATTTTTTTTTTCAACGTATTGATATCAACATTTTAACTATTAGTCACTATAGTCAACAAGTTATTCTACTTTTTGTATAAGGTACTGGGGGTAATAATATCGCTATATAGGTTATGGGCATAGAATAGGTATAGTCCACAACAACCGTTACTGATCAGTAGTGCTAAAATCTTTACGTCCTAAAAAGTTTTTATATTGCACTAATTTATGCACAAAAATATCACCAGATATATATTTTTCAAAAATTGGTAGCAAAGAATACGAGCAATAATCTTTATTTATTTCTTTTAGTGATTCTATTTTATTTCATTTTCCGTATAGTATATATCGACATTACAACTTTATACACGACAACGGTCGTCACTTACTGTAAACTAGTTTCAAAATAATATAATGCAATACTTAATTAAAAACTATTATTATACACCGTTTACTGGATTGTTTCATTGTAACTTTGACCTAAATTAAAATGATAACGGCAAATTGTATACGCCTGAACATAATATTATATAATCTATGTTTACAGGTTTCTGAGATTTAAAAAAACATTTTCAAAAATCTAAAAGTACCGAGAGTGAAGCTTATAAATTACTTGAGTCCCTGAATGCACATTTATGAAATTCGAATTTCTGACGTCCTCCGTTTTGTAATGATTTACTTTGAACGATAAGTGGATAAACTGACGACGGTTAAATTCACAACTTATCGACAGTTAATTTTTAAACATAACAATTAATTTCCCAATTATATACCTATTTTATACATAATCACTATGAAGATAAGTGAAACGTGTAAAAAATCATTTTAAACCGATGATAATTGATAGGTATGTTTGTGATGAATATATTAGCTAAACGCAGGTTTTGTAGAGAACTGATCACTCCTCGATGACTAATATTGATCAATCTCGTTATTATTACTAAGTATTCGTGGTTCGATGCTATTCAAATTCTAATTCTAAAACTACTTATAATCCATCTCGATTCTTGAGTAGTTGAGTATTATATTAATAATACTATTAAACGTCGGACGGCGAGTACCGCAATAACCTTGCAAGTT
>WHPZ01572344.1:0-10410 GCA_016617965.1 Macrosiphum rosae | reverse complement strand
GAACCTTTGTTTTAAATTTTCAATCCTTAGCTATAAAAACTGAACATTTTATAATTTATTAATTACAATGGTTGATAATTTTCGAGAATTTGATAAATTTTGTCAACATTTCAACTTAAAAATTGTGACTATGGATTTTTAATATTTTTCATCTGCCTTTGAAACAATATATTAGGAGCCTTCTATTAAATTTTCAAGCTTTTGCAACCAACAAATAAAATTTTATTGATATTTTTAGAAAAAAAACTAAAAAAAAAAATGGAAAATGAAAATGTCCCTAAACAGTTCAAAATAAATCAAAATATTTTGAAAATTTTATCGTGTATATAAAATGCAAATATAAACAACCAGTGAAAATTTCATGTATCTACGTTCATTTGTTTTAGAGTTACACCAAAAACCAAAATCGATTTTTCGGAAAACCAATTTTGCGTACAAATTCCCGTTTTTCCTTAATTTTTATGTTGTTTTTCCCGGCGCTTGTGAAAATTACTAGGAAATTTTTACTTTTGACTTACCAAAGTACCAACTAGATTCACTTTCCTATCAGAAAAGCTACTGTTGAAGAAAATTCAAGCACTTTTACCGTCCTAAAACGTGATGACAGACACAAAAAAAAAATAAAAAAACACACATCATTGTAAAATCAATACATTCATCGTTTCACTCAGAATCTAAAATTATTTGATAAAAGATCTTTATTTTACAATAAATTGTACTATCAGATACAAACAGAGATAGAATATATATGTGGATTCAGGGCAATATATTTTTTTTAAATTCCAGTAAGAAAATCTTACGAGAAACTTTGCACTTTATTTTCAAATATTAGGTATGAAAATTAAACATGCAATGATTGTTTGACCATAAAAAAAATTGAACATTTAACGGGTTTTTAATTTAAAATCGACAATCTCCTCTAATAACGAACGCTTGGGAAAAAATATTTTGACTGCAATTTCGATCATTATTGTTATTCGGGTTTTCATACAAATTCTGAGGAATTTTTAATTTAATTTTAAAAAGGGTCTATATACGATACAGAGCTTTTTAAACCAAATTGTTTAAGAAAGATAGGAACACAAATATTAATATTTTCCTTGTAACATGCACATTGTAAATACTATAGTTATGAGAGACATGATTAATATTATTATTTAATTTATAAAAGGTAATTAGAACATATTTATAATCATAAACAAAATTATTACTTATAATCTTAAGTATCATAAAAATAAATTCAATTGTACCTACGTGTTAAAGTAATTTTTAAAGAAATAACATAATAAGTATACTATGCTTGTTTATTTGCTTACCAAAAACAATACCATATTAATTATACCATAAATACCATAACTGATTGAACTAAAGATAAATATAACATTATTTTCATTTTAATATTAAATATATTACGCTTACATGAAAAATATAAAAATGTACATACAGTATTTATTAAATTACTAGTATCAATACCTATGGTAATTCCATTTTAAATTACTGTCTGAGGTGATCCCTAGGTATTTAATACAAAACAATTATAATTTTCAAAAATGACTATTTTTACAATTAAATGGATGCACACGTATTTTTAAATCAGACGTGATTAACTCAGAGTTAATGTTAAAGTTAATATAATTGATTAAATTACATTTAATTCCAAAAAAAAATACTATCAAAAAATTTTTTAATTTCTTTTACAACATCAAGTGTATGTATATAAATCATTTACAGTCTTAACATGAAATAAAATCAAGGTATCATGAGCATAGCATATTATTTCAGCATTAATATTTAGGTTTAATAAACCATTTATATAAATTAAAAAGATCCAAGAACACGACATTCTGGAACACTGTTTTTAATAACTAGAGGAGAGCTTAAAGAATTATTTATTTTTATTACCTGTGTTCTATTAATTTAATAAGATATTAATAATTCATACATTTTTCTTCTAAAACCAATATGATGAAGTTTTTTTAATAATAATTTATGATTTGCACAGTCAAAAGTTATTTTAATATCTAATAATAATCCTAAAACATTTGAGCCACGGTCTAAGGTATCATTCAAAATAACGTAAGACGAATTTTTTGCTTTCAAATAAAATCCCCGATTTTAATCCTTCATGACATATTGGAATAAAATAAAATTATATTATAATTATTACTATTTGTTAATATATTATTATGGTGATAAGGATTTCATAAACTTCCACGGACATGATAATGTCAACCTTATTGGGGCCCCACATGTGATTCACTCCGGTGCACATATTTAACTTATTTTTCATTGCGATTTGTAAGACAAGTGCTCGATAAACTTTATTTTTGTAGTATGAACCATGTGTTAAAATACTAGTGTATAGTTATACCCACACAATAATATATAGGTCACCCTCTGGTGTATATGAATTTTTGTATTGGTATTAAACTAACACTAGGTACCTATTATTACAGTGGGTTAATTTAATTTTTGCCAAAAATATTGTTCTTGTTATATTAACCAACGTTAAATTATTATAATAGTGTATATTTTTATCATAATATTTGGTATATCATTGTTATTAAGCTTTGAGTAAATACCACCTTAACGTAGAACAGTGTGAATAGGTTTAAAGTAAAAATTTGTAATAGCTGAAAATTAATTTTAACATTTTGTGGTAAAGTGGTTGGGTATAGAAAAATGTATAATATACATAATCATTTTAAGTCACTTTAAATAATAATGTTTTTTTTGAACTACATTGAAATAACTAACATCGTTATTCTTCGTTTATTATATTATAATTTCGTCAAAATTTTACAATATCTATCAATAAAAAACTGTGTGTACATATTGTTTAGTTTTTTTTCGATTCAATATAATTTATGCACTGCTTACGAGAAATCTTGTTTTAAATTTGCAATCTTTAACTATAAATATAAACAATTAACATTTCATACAGTTTTCACTACAAACAATTTTATGAATTTTCTTGAATTTTATCAATTTTGTCAAAAGTTGAATTTTAAATGCTAATAAAAATCATGAATATTATCTATCATTAATATTATCTTTGTACTGAAGTTTTGAGGAACCTTGTATACATTTTTCAGTGAAAGATTATTTACCGATATTTTAACAGTAATAATGTACAGAAAATACTAAAATAAACATGTAGTGGACATTTCTAGTAGGAATTTATAATGTTATTCGTTTTTGAATTTCAATAAAATAAGAAAATCGTTTCATGAAAATTTGCCTACTTACAAATGTATAAAAAATTGGATTAGGGTAGAAAAACTTATAAGGTGTGCGCGGATTTTAATGCCCTAAAAAAAACCTAAAAATGCCTTAGAAAAAATGCAATTATCACCTAAAAAATTTAATTAATGAATTAAAAAAATGCTTTAAGAATGTGAACAATTTAATTAGTGCCTTTAAATAATAATTTACCGCAAAAATGACTTTAAAAATACCATATTAATTTTTTGATGATTTTTTTTGGGGGTCATTTTTTAACACAATATTTATCCCTATTAAAATTACGAACATGAAATAAAAACATACGAAATACGACCGTGATATAACACGAACTCACTAGATACGTATTTGTTATTTATCTGAGTACGGGTGACATATTGAACAAAATATATACATTAAAACCAAAAAACAAAAATTACCAAATAATGCTAAAATTGCTTTAAAAATAGAAAAAACTTCGAAATACGCAAAAAATTGCAAAATAAAATTTTTAGCTTTGAAGCACTCATCGTTACATGAAATTAATTATGTACTTGGAAAGCATTGTCTAAGATCAATAAAAAAAAATGCATTTTACATTGAAATCTGCTCCCTACTTATAAGTAATCTTGTATTAAATGTTAAAATCTTAGATATCATAAATATTTATAATTTTATGAATGTATCTAACTCAAAGTAATTTTCATAATTTTGATGAATATTGTAAAAAATCGAACTTCAGCTGACGCTAATGAAAAAAGGCTGGCAGTGCGTAATAACTAATTATCTTCTATTTTTGTTAAGTTTGTTTTGTTTTTCTCGACACTTTAGAGAACAATTTGGAGTTTTTTACTTTTGGCTCCCCCAATTTTAAAGCTTTTTTATTACCCATAATTTTAGGTACATTACACTAGCACCACAACCTAAACTATTTTCTTTGAAATTGGTTCCATACTTTAGTAACCGACGGAAAAAAAACACATAATTGTAAAAGAAATTCATAAAATATTAGTAGATAGTCTTAATAGGAATCTTGTATTACATTTTCAAATCTTAGATTTAAAAATAAAAATTTTTATGAATTCTTAACTCAAAATAATTTTCTAATTTTCGTGATTTTTCCATGTTTTGTCAATTTGTGACTAAGGATTTTTAATATTTTCAAACGTCGTTGTAACAATATATTAGGAGCCTTGTATTATATTTTCAAGTATTTTTACTCAACAAATAAAGTTTTGTTGACATTCATAGAAAACAAAACAAATAAAATTGGAAACTGAAAATGTCTCTAAACAGTTCAAAACAAATCAAAATATTTTGAAAATTTTATCGTGTATAGAAAATTCAAATATAAGCAACCAGTTAAAATTTCATGTATCTACGGTCATTTGTTTTAAAGTTACACCAAAAACCAAAGTCAATTTTAAGTAAAAATTCCCGGTTTTCCTTAATTTTTATTTTGCTTTTCGTGCACTATTAAAAACTATTGGGAATTTTAAATTTTGATCCCCCAAATGTACCAAGTAGATATTCACTTTCCCATCGAACAAGCTACTGAAGTTGAAAATCGAAGCATTATTTCGACTACTTATCGTGTACACAGACACAACAATTAAATATTAAAAAAAAAATTAAAAAACACACATCATTGTAAAATCAATAATCGTTCCACTCGAATCTAAAACGTACGAACAATTTACAATTTTAAAATTTCCATAAATCGATTAAAATTTAAAATATCAATAATAACTTTTCATGGTGTGTTGAACACATTCGTTACCCGTTAAACTTGTTTTTTGTAGTTTGAGTCATGTGTTAAAACATTTGTGTATACATATAGTGTATACCTACATAATTCAGCCTATGATATCAAATTTATAATGCTATTAAATCAACAATTATTTTACAATATTATTATTACTGTAGGGTGTAGGTAGATTTAATTTTTGCTGAAAATCTTGTATTTATTTTATTTAGGGCTAGGGACTTCATGCCCTAAGAAAATATGCATTAAAAAAAAAAAAAAAAACGGGGAAGTGGATTTCACTCTGCTGTACAGTAGGTTAAAAGTGGGTCAATGTATAATGGATTGTATTAAACTTGAATTCAATGATATAATATTATTGTACAAGAAAAACGATTCCGAGCGGAGACGGTTTGTCAGTCTGGATATTTTATATTGTTATTATTTATTTTATCATATGATATTAAAATACATATGTTTAAAGAGAGATATATTACATAGAACAACCCATTAATTACATATATTTTATAAAATAGGTGCCTATACATGATGATGAATTAGTCAAGATAAATAAATACATATAAATAAAAAGAACAATAACAAATTAATAATATAAATTAAAATGTATTTATTATACTACATTAGATTACTAAGTAACTTACTCATCATCAGTCATCATAACAAAACTACCTACTGATATATGTGAGCTGATATATATATATAAAATTGGTCATGATTTTTTTACATAATGTATATTTTGAGTGCATAATTTAAAAATATCAAGGCTTATAAATGCATATTTTCGAACTTTTTAGTGCATATGTTAATGCATATTTTGACAATTTTTAGTGCATATATGCACTTTCCCCCCCAATTTGCGCCTATGCTCGCCCTTGGTGCCACTCCTGACTACACAACTATATAATACAATTATTTGAAATTTGTAGGAAACAACTTTATGATATCGTATACATGTTTCATTGTAATATCGTGTCATTGATAAATCATAAACATTTAAAGAATGTTAGTTGTTGACATATATTCATTATTTTTATAAAACATCTATATAATATCGTATTAATTGGTAATGTTTTTTTGAAACCTAGCAATACTCAACATAACATCAATGTTATGTAACTCCCATTGCACAGTGGATGTATGTTGAATTAATATTATAATGTTTTATTCGTCTCTATGCGGTTATAAACAAAGCGTTAGAAATTAAAATCCCATTTTTAGCGGTTTTTCGTGATTTTTCGGTGGTTTTTCTCGTGGCATTAAATAACTATCGATAAAATCGAAAAATGACCTCTTTATGACCATCTTGATTCAATTTGCTAAAAGGTAAGGTACTATATTATGTTGAAATCGAAGCACTACTTCTGCTTCCTCGCTCCGTTTAGAATCTAAAACTTAAAAAAGTCACGAGTATGCACTTATAAATTAAAAATTGTCAAATATGCGAAACATGCAACTAAAAATGTTAAATATAAACTCGTATTGCAATGAAACAAATTTCTACATTAGCTATACTTAGCTATGTTTTTACTTTTTAATGGTTGTTAAAAAACATTTAAACTTCAATAAACCCATAGCCCTATAGTCCGTAAATCCTAAGAACGCTACTCGTTCGCGCATCCAAATGACCGAGCTCCGCGGTTTTGTACCCAAATTTCCCCCTTTATACCATCTAGCAGCGGCGGCGGCCAGCGTTCGGGAATGTTTAATGGTGGGAATGCGCGGGATCGGACGAATTTTGGTCGCCGCCCAGTATAGCGTTCTTAGAATGGACGGACTATAGTTATATTTACTAACATTACATTTTTATGATAGTGTAGTCTTTAATATTATTTAAATATATCATTGTTATTAAGCTTAGGGTCAATACCTGCACCTTCCCGCAGTGCAGTGTGAATAGGTTCATAGTATACCTATATAGGCAAAGGTGGGCATTAACTTAACTAGTTAATTATTTTTGTTTTTAACTCATTAACTTATTCAGTTAAAATTGTTATTGTTATAACTTAACTTTTTATAGTTAATTATCATTGTCGTGCAGTTAAGTTTCGAGTCATGCGTAATCAACTGGGCAATACTGATTCATCGACTTTTTTACGATTTTTGTAATTTATTTTCGAATTACCTATATATTATAATAATCTAATTTTTTACACGATGTTAAATTTCTTGGTAAATGTTTGTGTATAACAAAATACTATGGTAGTTTATGACTTAAAAATATTGTACCTTCAAAAAAATTAACTTTTTTTTAAATGAGATAAGTTAATTTTATTTTCTATCTTAACTTTTAACTTATCTAGTTAAATTTTTTTTCTTTGTTGAATTTTAACATAACTGAAGCCAGATTAATTGAATTAACCTAACTTGTCATAGTTAATTGTTTTCATTAACTTGCCCACCATTGCCTATAGGCTATAGGCAATAGCTGAGAATTAATTTTAAAATGTTGTGGTGGTGTATTGTAAAATGTATAATTTACGTAAACGTTTTAAGTCCCCACGAATAATTATAGTTTTTAAATAAAAGCGAAATAACTAGGTACCTAATATCGAAATGATTTACTATACAATTTGAAGGCAAAAAGTGTGTCGAGTGGTTACGCTATTCTTTACCATCTATTATATCTTGTCTTAAGGGGTTGCTGTTAACGTGGTGCCACGTGTTAAGATATCAGTATAATAATATGTTGTACATAGTGCTACATTATAGGTATACTGTATACATTATATATATATATAATTATTTAATATAATATACCATTATATACATTATATATTTCGATATTCATATTATAGCTCAGAGTTCCCGATATTCACAGTTAATACTAATATGGTTATTTATAACATCCAACACATTTATTTTATCATCATGCATAATCGGTACTATATTCTATTTGTTGGATTTGTTTATTCAATTGTTTATGGATACATATGTTTTGTTTGTTTTAAATAACTTAATAATTTTAGTTTTAAATAACTCAATGCTGTGAATATTACTCATTTATTGCACCTACTTCGTCCTACAAACATGGTTAAAAATATTAATAATATGTTATCTATATACTTCATGTTAATATTTATAGGTTGTATATACGCTGGACGTAAGTACCTATGCATATTATTTTTACTTTACTTCATACATCAAAGATTAATATTAATGGAGAATCATAGGTATAAAATGCATAATTTTAATTATAATTCATAAACTATTATACTAAAGAAATAACAATCAAATAATATTATTTAACAGAATAAGATTTCCAACAAAATTAAATTTTTAACACAATAATCCTTTGAATCTATTAATAAGCACAGTATAATTATGATACATTTTATTTTGGTAGATTAGATTAGTTTATACCATCATACAGTTGTTATTTACAATGGAATTTTTCGGCAGAGCCGACCCGTAATCGTAATTCGTTTCCATTTTTTTTTTCATTTACTTATTTGAATATGGTGTTAAGCAAACACTATATTTAAATTTGATAATATAGGTCAATTCAATCTATTATTAAAATTAACATGACAAACTTGGTTTTGCTTAACACAAATTTAAGTATGTGAAGTATAGGTACCTAATACATTGAAAAGCGGGCTTGATATCCTTTCAAAGCCAACTATTTTACAAACTCATCATTTTTTAATTATTTTTTACTAACCATTATCTATTTTGTATCAAGCTTTGGATGATTGTATGAGTAAGTATTATTATATTTTATCTTATAACCTACATATTCATTACACATGTAACATATATAAGTACTAAAGTACCTACATAAACAGTGAGTTCCACTTTAACCATAATGTGATCACTTTTCTACTGTATAATTATAATTTATATACAAGTAAATTGGATAGGTATTTTAATTTTATGCAAATATGAAAAATAAATTATTGATCGCTAATTTTTAAATTGTATCGGAATCCTTTATTATTTATAATAATTTTTTTCAAACATATGTATACCTAGGTACAGTATGTTAGTTTTATTAAAAAGGGAACCGCTCTGAAAACCTGCAGGTTTTGCGTGAACCGTCGTTTACGGCATTAAGCTACTTCGATTCCATATTTTTCCGACATTTTCCTTAGGCCTTATTGAACTTTTCAATGATTTACAATAAATGAACTTGTTTGTATGATAAAATAACATAATATGAAATTGACCTACTGGTGTTTGATTAGAGTGTTATACAATATTATAGTATGATATTAATAAATTATAATTTAAAATTGTTTCATGTTATAAGACGTAATATTATTTATATTTTTATTTTAATGTTAATATTTACGTAAAAAACAATAAAAATGAAATTTATAATTATTTTAACTCGGTGGATTATTTTTAAAGCAACTGAAAAAGCTAAGTTATTTCAAATTTCGATTAAGCTAGTTTCAATTTAAGTTCATAAGTTGATTTGAAAAGTAACTAAATATAGTTCTAAGTTAAACTTTTAATAAAAATTAAGTTTTTAACTAATTTATGCCAACTATTTGACTATTTTTTAAAGTTAAAAAATGTCTTAAAAAAGACGGATTCATGTCAATTCCTGAATTCAACAATTCGTTTAGTTTGTAATACAATTAAAAAATAAAACGCTGCCTAAATATTAATACTGGATAGTTTGGGATCCTCTAGATTCTAGAGATACAGTTCAACAGTTGAAATATTAATAAAATATGTTCTAATGAGATTTGCAACGATGTTAGGTTCATATATAGTTCTTAAATTTAGACACCTGTATTTTAGTTGCACTTCAGTTAAGGTAGTAACAATTTAAACATACGGTACCTATTAAAGATAAATAATAAATCAAACAAAATTGTTTGTCAAAATAAACATAAGTAAGCAAATAAACTAATATTTATAACCGATATCTATGAGAAATTACTATACATATACTTACGTCTTTAGCGTAAGTATATAATATAATATTATGTAACGATTACTAATTTAACTCTTACTATCATAAAATTTTATAGTTGTAGGTATAAACATGAAATACCTACATAGATAACTATTTTATAAGTATAATTAAAAAAAATTGGGCAAGTGGGTGTTGCTCTGCTAATTGCTACACTGAAGGATACAAGTGGGTCACTGTGATGGATGGTATGAAATTTGAATTCAATGATATAATATCATTGTACAAGAAAAACGATTCAGTGCAAAAACGGTCAGTCAGCTTATGATATTACTAAGTATATTTGATGATATTTAGGTGAATAAAATTATTTGTATATAACCTATTTACGTGGAACTTTGTTATACATTTTCAATCCTTAGCTATAAAAGTTGAACATTTTATAAATTTTTAACTACAAAATAATTATTAAATTTTAAATTTTATGAATATTGTTGAAATTCGAACTTTAAATGGTTATAAAAAAAAATTGTAACTATGTATTTTTAATATTTCTCAG
>WHPZ01572341.1:0-13661 GCA_016617965.1 Macrosiphum rosae | reverse complement strand
CCTTTCCCCCTCAAAAATAAAAATAAAATATGTGGCCTGGTTATGATTTGAATGGCCTGCAAACATTTTGGCACCAACAAAAAAAAAGTTGAAATGACGCCCCTGCTTTTATTGTGTTATATAATATAAGAACTTAGACTATTATAAATGTGTAAACATAATCTGTTCAAAAATAAAAATAAATTTGATATCGATGTATATATTATACTAAAATAAAATTTTATAAAGTTTGGTAAAGTTTTGTAAATTGCATATCTCGCCAAATGTGTAAAAAAAAAAATTTTTAATTATGTTGACTAAAATTCACTATTTGGTAAATTATAATTAATAACGGAAGGCCGTCTCCCTAGTAAATATCAATGCCAATATGAATATATTGTGAATCTCATGGAACCATCTGGGAATTCGACAGGAGATTAAGGGTCTTCACCAAGATCTCCTGGACCAACAGGCTCATCGGCATTTGTGTTAAAAAAGAACAGATTTGACCGCAATGATTAGATATCACTTACCTATCTGATTGGCAGACTTTTTTCGAACAACTGTTTTGAGTTTGGGACTTAGCCCTTTTTCATGGTTAGGTTTTTCTTGGATTTATAATTACTCACCTGTCTCTCACCTCATAATATATTTTTTACTTTAACTATATATGGGTATTATATTCAATTGTAAATTTAACCAACCATAATTCGGAGAACGGAGATCGTAAAAATAGTTATCAAGTTATCCCTGACTGTACTATATAGGTAATGTACCTACATAAACTGGAGAATCCAACTATTCAAACAAATAAAAACATTTTAAAAGCTTTTCTATTGTAGACATAATTAAAAAAAATCATATTATTATTATATTTTTTATTTTACAGGGTTAAGACTTAAAATAATAAAATATTAGAAAATTGGTAGTAGACATTTATAACATTATACAATAATAATAAATTACAATGCATAGGTAATATATCAAAAACTCGTTCATTATTTTTTATTATTATCATAATATATTATAAATATAGTATTTATTGCACATAAAAACATTTTTATCCATACTGTTTGAATGCATATTTTATCTATATATAATAAAATATACCTAAAATATGATAATTTATAATATTATATACAATACAGCTTTCAAATTTTTTGTTGCAAAATGTTATAAATTACATTGAATTATTTAGAAATAACCAAACATTTTTTCACACACTCACACAAAATATGAAAGACTGTATACTATAATATGGCATAGTAACTATTATGTTCTATACACCGACACTGTGTGATTAAATTATTTAAGTATGATCAAATTCTATCATTATACAATTTTTATTATTTGAATCGGATAATATATTATATAGATAATTATTAAATTATATAATATACAAACGTGGTTTAGAGTTAGGTAAGTACCTATGTCCTATATGTATATAGACTTATAGTAAGTGTATACCTAAAATTATACATACAGAATACAGGATTAGGTATATGATATAGTTATACCGTATATCCAATTAAAATGTAAAAATCTTATTCGTTTGCTTATGAAATATAGATTAGCAGGAGATCAAACATAATAAATTATAGTTACCAATGTATGGGTGGGGCTGTGGGGGACACAATTTTTATTATTTATTAGTTATTAAACTATTAATTATACTATACGTACCTACACATGGTACCTAATTGGATATTGAACAAGTTAGTTAGGTATTAGGTACTTAGTATTATTGACTATTTGGAGAATTCGTAACTTCCGAATAAAGTGTCATCCTCTATATTATAATATGTTCTACTTATTTTTACTGCCGACATCAACTGCCAACGTATACAATAAAATATAATATATATATATATAATTCTACTATTATTTCTACATTATAATGTAGGGTGGCTTTAATCATAAAAACATTTTTATAATTGTCATGACTAGATGTGAGTTGAAAACTAACTGCAATTAACATTTCGTTACAGTAAAAAATGTTGAGATTTTTCAGTCAAGGATTTATATAGTTTATGATTATATATACGACTAACATGTAATTGCTTACACTTACAGATAATCATATTTGATATTCTATATAGGTATCTTAAAAGGTTGATATAATAAATAATATTATTACTCTTTAATCTTTGTATAGAAAATAATAAATTAAGCTAATGTATGAATAGAAATAGGAAACTATAATATTATGAATATTAAAACAAAACCTAATATTTAAATAATCTCTACTTAAGTTTTAATGCAGACAATTTTTTTCAAACTTGAAGTTGAAATATATACCTATAGTTATTACATTATTAGGTAATACGTATTTTTGTCTTGTTGATTAAAATATTCCGGAATTCGAGGAAATCGTTATATTTGAGGTACCTATTATAAAATTAAGATAGAAACTATATTCTGTCCGCGAGGCCCGACGAAAATCTGAATTTCTGCGCATCCCCAAGCCCAACCGACATCCTGTCTTAGTGGAAGCGGTCTCGATGGCAGCGGGTTATCAAATATCAATTTGGTATGAATTTATCATTTAGTAATTTTTCAAGATATATGAACAGTTTTTATATTATTTTTTGAAATTTATTTTTAAGTGTAGTAAAATATGGAGCCCTAAAATCAATGGGGGCCCCGGGACCTTGCAACCCCTGGCTCCATTATCCGGTCTTAGTCCCAAAAAATATTATAAAACTCGTATACCTACATTGTATTTGGTCGATTTTAGATCACTTATTGTCTATTGATCTACAACATTAAACCATTTAAGTAGCAGGGACGTAATTAGGAGGGATTAGGAGGATATATCCCCCCAAAAAACTTTTTTTTTACTGCTAACATTTTGATCAACGTATTGTTAATGACCATTCATGTTTGCTAAAGACGTATATCCCCCCCTCAACCAAATTCCTGGTTACGCTTCTGTAATAAGTAGGTATACTGTACACAATTCATAAGACAATCTAACAATAATAAAACAGTTAACATACTTGGTTTAAAATTTACATCTACTACTAAACTTACGACCATTATATAAAAATAGTATAATACTATATAAGTATTATCGGACGAAGACGCCAGCCGACCAGTAACCGGCTCCATCACTGGCCATTGTGGTGGTGGCTGTGTCGACCACCAATGCCGGGTGATTGTGTTGGTGATGGTGATGATCGACGGTCATTTCTTCTCCGTGACGTTGATGCTGCTGTTGTAATTGTTGCTGCTGCTGCTGGTGGTGGAGTTGGAGTTGGTGGTGGTGGTGTTGAAGATGGTGTTGGTGTTGGTGACGGTCGACCGTCATTTCTGGCCTTTGGAGTTGGTGATGGTGATGGCGTCTGCCGGCAGCCACTACCGTCGACTTACAGTCTCTGTCGGTTTCGGGCTTGACGCCACCACCGTCGGCCAACGATGACGTGGACGACGAGGACGACGAAGACGAAATGGACGACGACAATGATGGTGAAGATGTGGGGGGAGTAGTTGTCGCGTTAGTCGACGCTGCAGTAGTGGCGGTAATGACCGTGACGGACTTACCGCCTCCGTCGCCGCTACCGCCGTAAGTGCAAGCATAAGAGCCGCCGCCGTCGACGTCAGATCCAACCGCCGGTGGTGGGCCACCGTACACCGACGGAACTGCACCGCCTGCGGTGTGCATGTTGGCCGCGGCGGTGGCAGCGGCCGCAGCAGCAGCGGCGGCTGCGGCAGCGGCAGCGGCGTACCTAGTGGCCAGCTGCTGGTGATGATGGTGGTGATGGTGATGGTGAAGATGATGGTGATGGCCCGCGGTCGATGCCACCACACCACCATGCCCACCGGACGTATCGGATACTGCTGCGTAATCGTACGTGGCCGCCATGTTGAACAGCGCCTCGGGGTCGCAAACAAATTTGTAAACGTACCGTTCGCCTGGTAAACAATTAAAGAGAGGCAACCGTCACTACTCGAGCAAACACAAACACCGTGCGCGCGGGTGTGTGCACAAACGCTGAACGTATACATAATATAATGCGTGCGCGCTGCCTTTTTGCCGCCTCTCTCTGCTATATATTACGTTATACGTACGTTCCACCTCGCCACCCCGTGCGAAACATAATATAGGTAATATAATAGTATATATATATAATTATTATGTTGTATTATTGTGTTTGTCCAAACGAACAGACGAACAGTATACACACACGCCGTGGGCGACCGACGTTTGCGCGCGTACATGTATAGAAATATTATTTTTATTATATTGTTATTATTAATATTATTATGATCGAGTATGTGTGTGTACGGCGTACCTACATTACTTGATATATTTATTGGAAAACGGTTTGTTTTTTGTGCCGAAAACGAAACGATGAGATTAAATAATAATGTATAGATAAAACACTGAAGTCCGACATACTGTGAATGAGTGCCTAAGTATAAATACATATTTTTACATACATATCTATTACCATTGAGTTTTATATATTATTATAATATTATGCTCATTAGTCATTACTCATTAACAAAAAAAAAATTATGAACAGAGGTATTCAGAGTAGGTATTTTATACATTAACATATACATATATTTTTATGAAGATATTCTGATTTTAATAATGAAATTAAAATCAATGGCTGTCGTTGGTGGATAGTTTTTCAGGAGTTCAAAATAGTAAATTTTCAAATTGCTTGTATGTGGTTCTTGTAAATGTGTGCGTAGTAAGTGATCATTAGTGTGGAGTGGTTCCACACGCGCATGTACAAGTCACCGCCTCGTCGTTGCGCGCGTGAACCGTAAACAATTTATGCTCACTTGTATGTAATTTTTGTCCATACTACCGACCGAATACCGACTTAATAATGCGATAATATTTCAGAAAACTGATCTGAATTCGTTATAATATCTACTTGAGATCAGTCAGTCCACATTATACGATTTATGATTTTTTTTTTTTTTTTATCTACACATTTTATTATTAACAATCATGCGTGACACAACGGGTGTTTCGATTTCATCGCGTAGTTTTCCTGTGACAGGGACCACAGAATCGAAACTTACCTGTTCTATGTGGGCGTGGTGTGATTTGTATATTTTTAAAAACAGCTCGACGATTGAATAAGTTCAAATTTAAAATTCCCATTCTTTTTTTCAGATATACCTAGTTCATACGTTTATATCATTGAGATTGTACCAGATCGTGTGAGTACCTTCTTGGTTTGGCAGTACAGTGATTATATTTCTTTAAGAAAACCTAATCGGAATAAAAACGTCCCATGGCACCTTGGTTTCATAAGGATTAAGCGAAATACAATTATTTTTAGTAAATTGATTTGTTGTTTTAATTTCCGACAGTGATTTCTTTTCAAAATCAAACTCCTCGGATAAAAATCATAAATGTCTGTAGATAATATTATACCTATATCGCCGACTGTCTGTTGATTGAGGAAGTCTGAAAATGGTGGTTATATTATAGAATATATTATTATTGATGATGTAGGTTCTAAGTACCCTATTCACTGTGCATAAATCACCGTTAACGACGTCAGACTATACGCATAAGGAAATTGAAGAAATTTCAAAGTGACAAATAGTATATAAAATGTCGCCCATATAAATTAACTATTGAGATAAGGTTGACTATATTTATTACACACAATATACATGCACGAAACAAGCATTGATTTGTTTTAAAAAGTTTATAAAGTTCTAACTTATATTAGGTGGGACCGTGGGGGCTTTACGCTTCGCTATTGCTGCATTTGCAGGTTTTCATTGGATACTAAAAATGTACAATTTATAATATAATATATAATATATACTTGTGACTTATCTGAGTTCCTCGCAGGCCCCTCTCTGCAAACGCTCTCCACCGATTTAATATCGTTATTATCTTTTGATTACCTACCGCAGTCATATATTATCTTCTCTCTGTTTTTCTCAATCTCGATTTTGAGTGATACGGATCGAGAAAAACTCTCAGTGGGTTGGATATAATATGTATTTTGAAAACAATATAATATTATATTGTATAGTATACATTGCAGCAGACTGTAGTACCTCGTTAATCCGTCAGAACTGAATTTGACACCACCGGTGTAGCAGTAGTCGAGGGGTCAAAAATAGCTGATGTATACGCGGATATACGTACAGACACGTAGGCGTATAGCTAGACAATTATTCTTTGGGGAGGTGGCTATTGTCTGTAAACGTTTTCGTGACTCGGGTAATTTTGTATTTGTTTGAGAGGCTGATCCCCCGTTAGTACCTCGCCTGTGACATAGGGCAGTAATGCTACTGCAAATTCACCATAGTTTCATCGTCATATTTTTCAAGTAATAGGTATATCGGGTAATTTTATGGCAAATACGATATTATAAATTATTTATTTTAGCAAAATATATAATAATATATATTTGCAACTTTAACTGTATACTTTATAGGTACTGAATTTTTAGATGTACACGGTTATATTATGTGTATACCTTAAGAATATTGAGAAGTATATTGGAATTGTTATAAAGTGCTTTTGAAATATCTTCATCTTCATTATAATAAAGGTATACCTAGATAAATGACAATGATTCAAATACAGGTTATCACTATCGCTTATCGCTATGCATTACCTATACATTGATATAAGTAATAAACTAAAATAGGAAATCAAACACAAACAGTATTTTCAGTAGATTTAAAAAAAGCTTTGCACAGATACCAATGAATAATAATACAATTATACATCAATTTGAACATACATATATTTTTCACTTTTTCTCCGATGAATCAGTGGTTCAATATAAATTGCCCAGGTATTCTATTAAAATGCCAGCCAATATAGGAAATATTTAAGCAATTTTTCATACTGCCTAAAAGCTAAAAAAGTCGGGCATTACTAAATAAATAAATAAATAACCAACACTATGCCCGGGAAATATAGTTTTACAATAACCGAAATCTCAACATTACCCATAACAGCTATGCTGTATAAAAATATTAACAGGGAAACTGTATGTCGCAATCATTACCTCCCCGTAAGTATTTTACGATACGTTATACAATCTCATCGTTTTATTTTCCAAATTTAAGAAAAATCACATAAAATTGTTATTATATGTTAATATTTATATTTACTCACCAGCCACTTTCTGCATGATCCCCTTTTCGTAATAATACCTGAGTGACCGGCTCAATTTGTCATAGTTCATTGCCGGTCTGTTCTTCTGTAATCCCCATCGTCTAGCCACCTGAGATTGTGCACAAATCGTTAAATCGTGCAAACAAATGTCATAAATAATATAGTTTTACCCACAGTGTATCCATTATTCAAAATTTTAATGTCTTTAAAATGCCCAAACTTTATAAAATTACCATATGTTGATATGGTCATATTTAGTATTTAAATACTATAGCGACGTGTAAATCGTATGGTATATTGTGCATTTTAATGAAATTCCTCTGTCATTTATGCATGATATTATTTTAAAGTATACGTACCTCTTCCGGTTCGACCAGCTTAAACTCCATGCCCCTTCCGGTCCATACGATACACGACGCGTTGTTCGGGTCGTCAAGCAACGTGACCAGAAACTGCCACAGCTGCAACGCCCCCCTGCGCTGGGGTTGAGGAGGCGCGGCGACTCCGGCGTACCCTCCCCCATTACCGTCTTGGCCTAAAGATGCGACGGTCTTTAATTCTGAGACATCTCCTGTATACACACGGCATTAACAAAATAATAATAATAATAATAATGACTATTTAATTATGTATATTGTATAGGTACGTATATATTTATATATTATATTATAGATCACGGTGAATTTGACAGGAAAATGTATGGTCAATAAATAAGTTATTTTAAAGTTTATTTTTTGGTTAAAATATTAAAATATAGTTTTTAATAAAAAGTTGTTAAAAAAAATGTTTTAGAATTAACAGCAGTTTAAAATTATTTATACATTCGCATTCAATTTCCTATTCAATAAATTATTTTCCTATCGACCAACTCAATTTACAACTTATTTCCTCGGAGCCAATAATTAATGAAATATATATACTTTTACAGGGTCATTAAAATTACCTAAATAAAACAAAGTATTGAGGAAAATTTCATAAGAACTTAAACTTAAACGTATACCTTACCAGTTTCGTTACACAAGATATTTTGAAAGACCTTGTAGATATTATGCACATAATTATACATTTATTCATTTATTATAGCAACAGCGTATACAACTTTTTGATATAAATTTTTAATTTTATAATATCTTATTTTTAATTTTAAATCCTCTACCACGTCTGTGATCTACATTCTTATATAGTTATATGAATGACGAAACTTGATTCATGATTTCTTCAGCTTACAGTATTCCCACATAGTTGACACAATATTATTCAGTCAGTTCTATTATAGTAGGTACCTAGTTAATAATCATAAATCAAACCATAATATTATATAGTACCTACACTAAATCCGCATGTGTTGTCTTAGTCTTATACAAATGTACAACATAACAAAAAATGTTTTGAGCCGATCAACTTTTCTCCCTCTGTATTTATAGTATAATTACCAAAATTCCATAATTCGTAGGGAAACTTTATCTGTGTCGTAGTGTTTTCATTTTTTTATACAGCACTAACCAATAGTTTTAAACAATTAAATGAAAAAAAAAACCTTATGTCCTCAAACGGCTCAAACTGATAACTTTAAATGTATTTATGTTATCCAAATAATAGAAACCCTACAATACAGATAAAGTTCTTCCCTATGCGTTGTAGCATTGTGGTAATTCTTCTATAAATACAGAGGGAGTAAAGTTGTTACTAGGAAAACAGTTTTTTGGCAATGTTGTACATTAATTGTTAGACGGAGACAACACACGCGGGCGTGACTTCCTCTTAAGGTATTCAACAGAGCTCTGGAATAATTACATTTTTTTTTATCAAACAATCGACAGCAACATGAGACATGACTTGTTGAAGCGACAAGGAGGCTTGGAAATTGTCTCCAATAATTATGTATATATTGGTATTATATATTTAAATATATGATATGCACATGGAGGGGACTGGGAGAGAGCTTCTAAATCGACTAGATTAGTTTTCATAGTGTTTATCCCATACAATGTGGCTAGATATTCAATTGCTCAAAGAACATTATTGTTAGTTCTTACCGTCCTGATGATCCTTGTTAATGGTTATCGTCGGTGGCAGTAGTGGAGGCGGCGGTGAATGCGGGGGTGGATGAGGAGGTGGTTGTATGTGCATGTGCGTCGAGTGATGGTAGTTGAACACGTCGGACGTGCTCAAAAATAGCGGGGAACCACCTGTTGATCATCAGACGGTTGAGATTATGATCGATTTCATGACGTCATCATCATTATTAATATAGGCATGCAAATAATTATTATAACACTAAAATACAATAATTAGTGTGGGGTGTATTATAGTGTACGTGTTTATTTTATTATTATTTTTCCGCATCATCGGATTTTCGTCGATTAATTAATATTAACGAGCTCGACGATTGTTGTTTTTCGTTAAATTATATTCACTAAAACACGATTAATCTTAATGTTTCACGAGTTTTTTATACACACACATACCTATCATATAGTTACATTAATTTACCAGCAGGCTGTAATAGATCACGATATGGCAAAGATTTACCATTTTTATGAGCATTATTCGTAACAAAAAATGTTTATCATTAAGAAATCCATAAAACTACTCATTTATTATTTATTATAGTAACGATGACGCACCGTGGTACACTGGTACATACCTATAGGTATATAGTGTGTTAAATTTAATATATGACGGTAAAAGTGCGAATATCGGTGAGCCCCAAGCTGGTTTTATAATGTTAGCATATAATGCAGAAAGGAGACAGAAAGACTTTAATTTTCTAACAGTATTTAAAATTTAAATAGATATAAGTCAATAAGTGAGCTGATGTGACTAAATGTCTTGATTTTAATAACCACTCTTAGTCCTTAGACAAAGCTCGAAATTTGGATTTCAATCAGCCGGCAAGTAAATCATATAGGCTATAGGACACCTATTCCTGCCGACAATAAAATCGGTAAAATAATCTAAATTAGCTAACTATAGCTTTAAAACTATAGTTACGTTCGAATGTTCTATATATGACATTATATATTTTATAAGTTATATGTATATAAAACTACACGAAGGGCCCGAGTTTTTAATTATTCCCTTTTTAGCTTTTAAGGTAATTTATAATTCTATGCGTATCACATGAAATTAAGTTATTATAGATAAACCATAGCTGATAATAAAGACAATTAAATAAATTAAAAAATTCCAAATGGTGTTCAGATTTGTCACGCTAAACCGTTGCTAAAAACTATTCAATTTCACCTGCAGCAATGGTAATCATCGCCGTAGCCCTTAAAATGTTATGATAATATATTAATATATTATTGTCACTGATAATATTATAAATAAATTATAATATAATATTATGATATATTCTCACTGATAATATTATAATATAAACGTTTAACCGTTTTTATTTAGGAAGCGACAGGTTAAAAAAACACAAATTGGTAAACACGAAAAAAAGTATATCCTCTAAATATTTTACGTGGTGCACATATTTAAATATAATAAATTATAAACGCATCCATTTATTTTAATTATTCAATGAATATTAAATTTAAACTTTCATTAATCTCATTTTTGTGTAGGCGCACATATACCGTCTTTTATATTGTTCTTCCATTAATTAAAAATGTATTGTTTTACATGGACCGTAATATTAGATTTAAAATTGTATATCTGTTGACTGTTGTACTCGTTCATATATATTATATTATATAATTGTTTCGCAAGACTGTAAATAGTTTTTAATTCGCCTGAGTTATTTTCGTCTTAGTTTATCGTTTTATAAGTGACCCGGTATAATATTTGAGTATTCTACTATTCTATATTATATATGGTACCTATATCTATTATGTATAGTTATTACTTATTAGTTAATATACCCATGATATGTAAAATGATTTTGATGACATTCAGTCAACGATATTATGCTCGATATAGTAGCAAATATGAATAAATCATATGTTACCTAGGTATAACACAATTATTTTGCATTTAAATAGTATGAAAATATGAAATTAACTTTTAACTTACGTAATTAATTATTATTAATATTAGCTTCATAAACGACGAGTTAGGAACTTGTCTCACTTAGACTTAGTTCTTAACTCAGTTCAAAAATACCATTGATTTGATGAGCCTATATGGGTGTACCTATATGGAACCTCTATATGGGTGTATTTAAAGTTTCGAGTTTGAGTTATATCGTAATATATAATATAAACCAATAACCATATTATAACTTATAACAATTTTATATTTTATAGTAGGTAATAATGATTTATAATATACCAATGGTTAAGCGAATAAAAGCGTTAAAAAAAAAACCAATGGCAACCAATATATAATACACTGTTGCGCCACTGTTGTATTTTTTACATCCAGATTTTCTACTTTTCCGATGAATTTTCCTAACATTTTCTTTCTTAAAAACTTGCTACTAGCAATTACGAACATCTTATAAAAAATTTGAGCCAAATCGGACGAGCCGTTCTCGATTGATGAGGTAATGACAATTTTTCACGCTCCATTTTTAAATATATAGAAAATGTAAAAAATAATGAAACTTTGATATTTATTTGCCTTTTAAACCTTCTCTGGACTTCCACAAATAATTCAAGACCAAAATTAGCCAAATCGTTCTCGAGTTTTATCGAGACTAACGAACAGCAATTAATTTATATATATATATATATAGATTATAAATCATAATATTATTTTATACAATATTACTTTATTACTAGATGTTATTATTACCTACCTAGTCAATTTATAGTGAATACGTTTGTGGTATGCAAATAGCATAGAATGAATATAAATATTTTGAAAATTGCCTTGCGTACCTATGTTCCAAGCTGACTAGTACTCGATGTCTCGATCGAGTGTCAATAAATGAATTATAAGTCTGAATTCCATATTAGAGTAAAATAATGACATTATTTTAAATCCTCAAATATTTGGATGAAAATTATTTCTTGCGATAAGAAACAAATTATTGAGACGTGCAATAAAGGTGCTTTATTAAGGTATATAAAGCTATAATTCAAAGGTATTCCAATTATTACATTACAATACAAGTATTCGTGTTAACATGAATAATGTTGAAATGTACTTAATATGTAATATCTTTGAAAATAAATTGGCTGTATAATATATTTTCAATTTTGAACAATATTATATTATTTTTTTGTCATGGAGATATTTGTTTGGATGTTTATTTATACGTCCGATTACCACATTTTGAATCAGTTTATATTTCGCGACCAACCATTTCTCGAATATCATAGTAATTTTCTCACATAAATAATATATACAATAATTAATTTATGATTTTATTTATATATTATCTTATTGTTTAATAAATTTTACATACCTTGCGTAAGGTATAAAAACGCATTAAAAAATAAAAAAAAAAATCTTACAACTGCACAATACACATACGTTCCACAAAATGATGACAAACTTTTTGAAAAACGTCGACATCGTCGTCAAAGATGTGCTGGAAGACCTCATCGTGGCAGTGGTTTCCGATTCCAGCCAAATCGAGACGACCGTCCAGTCGGTTCTCCGGGACATTGAAGCCATGGAATTTGGACATCATCTACAACTGGATACCGACACCGATAACGTGGACTGCAAAGATAGACGGATGGTCGCCATCGTCGATCAATTGGTCGACGCTATGGTCCACCTTGTGTCGGAAACGTTGTCCACCGCGCCGCACGTACAGCTCGGAGACACATCCTCAAATGGAAAGGTTGTACTGCTGTGCTGGTAGGAGGAGGAGGAGGAGGAGGACATAGCGACCAGCGGCGACTTCAAGATCGTCGTAGACGACGAAATTCCGACCGAGGATGAGGCGAGGATCATGTCGGAGGTACTGGACGGTGAAACCGGAGTCAAACCGGAAACCCACGCTGCAGTGACTTCACGCGGGCGGATAAGGCGATTGGCGGCCTCCGCGTGGAGGGGAGTCAAACGGGCCGGGCGTGCGGTCGTTTGCCTGGGTTGCTAAGAACGATGGGAAAGCGTCCGCAGAACCCGACACCTCGGTCGAGGGCAGCAGTCAAGGCGAATCGATGTGGGGTCGAGGGTATAAGGTACGTGAAAGTGCACTTTTGGGGTGATCGGCGGTAAGTCACCGACACACGTTCTCCGGCCACCGGCGGCAGAGCCAAGAGATCGCGGACGTTAGGAGACCCTCTGAAGAAGTGGCGGGCTCTGGCTGCTTCGGTCCGAGAGCGACGACGACGACGACGACACGACGACGACGACACGACGACGATGGCTAGCTGTACCGGAGGTACCACTGACGGTATGACTCCTGCAGCGTTGCACCGCGAAGACGACTAGCGACGGTGGCGACGGAAACCGAAGAGCATACGTTGGGCAAGTGCAGACGGACGACTTTAAATATTATTATAGGTGGCTAGGGACCATATAATAATAATATTATAGTCTTCGCCGTCGCCACAGACGTCTTCGGCACCTGCAGCACAATATCTATAGCAATAGAACACGTCATCGCGTACTAGCCAATCGTTGCCAACCGTCATCGTTGCTCTCACAGCCGTGG
>WHPZ01572322.1:0-12396 GCA_016617965.1 Macrosiphum rosae | reverse complement strand
CATTCTGTAGCTATAAAATAATATCATAATTGTATACCCTGGTACTGTAGAACCTATATCTGCTGTGGTATTACGTTTATAGGCGTAAATAATATTGACACGAATTATTCAATTATATTATATCGTTGTTTATAAATTCTTGTAATAATTACAGTATCGTCAACTATATAAGTATAAATATCGTATAATAATAATAGTCTACCAGTCCACCTACAGGTAACAGTTGTTTTTTTTATGTGTTAGATATTTTAATAAAGCAGTTAAATGATTTAAATTAGTTTTTAATATTTTGTGCAACTTTAAATAATTGTGTTGTTCTTTTACAAAATTGGTTGACCACTAACCAGAACCTGGTCCATCGACCTTAGTAGTTCCGATCGGGTTTTTTTTTAGATTGATTATATAGTTTGCGTTGGATCGTTGTGGTTATTTATTTGAGTATATCAGATATTTTAGTTATTTAATTGGTTAACCCAGCTCTGGATAGTAAATTGGCCTACATATAATACTAGTTGAACAAATTGTAAAATATTTTTAAATTTCTTCAGGTTAATACTGGGTAAATTGTTTTTATTGCATCATAACCACAGATATGTACATATAATACGAATTATCTGTGATCATAACTATCCTAGCTGTTTTATTTTATTTTTATTTATTTTATATTAGATTTATCATAATTGATCACTGATAAGTGATAACACATACATTTATAAATTATAATATATTATATTACCTGCAGTATATATTTATTTATAATTTGTATTTTTTCGTGCAAAGTTGTGGTTTCCATCCGACGTATAGAAAACAATACATATCCGGAAAGTAAATGATATGTAGAGAGTGCCTTAGAAATCCCGTAACCTCTTTGACCATTTTAAATTTTAGAAATCGCCCTACAATGTCAATTCAAGCAAATTTTAAAAACCGTTAAATTTTATGATAATATATTATACTACGCTTGTGTACTTTCAATTAATTCTAATAATATTATTCGCTAAATAGCAAATGCATTATAAAATATAGATTCACCAATAATATTCCTTTAAAATTTGTCGAATATTTAAGCGATTTATCGTGAACATGAACTGATTCTGCTTATTATTGCGTCAGTGATATTAATATATTATTATGACGTTATTGAGTTTTTATAACGTACTTACTTAATAAATACAATTATACAATATATACAAATGTACAATATCAGCCAATTAGAATGAAAATACAAGGTTAATGACTTAATGTATATATACATAAATGATGTTATGTCTCTATTATCAATTATTATTAGGTATAAAATAATATTTTACATTAGAAGTACATTATATACAAGTCATAACGTGTACCTACGTATAAACAAAAATAGATTTGATGAATTGATACTATTACGGGCGAATATTTACTTACATAGTTGATTATTTCACAGCCGAGTCTCGATAACTCGATAACTACAATTTTGTCTTGTCCCCCGAAGTGTTTTTAAATCGTGTTTGAGCTGGTATTGCGTATAACTCGAAAAATACACGAGTCGAATTTATTTTTATTCCCCTCGAGATTCAAGTTGTCGAGACTCGGCTGTGCATTATAAGCTTCAGCAGTCTGAACGGTTACCGACTGCAGGGATTGTGTTTTACACTGGACATTATTATAATATTATATAGGTCTAATACAATAATATGCCTAATAGATGTACCAGTTGCCTTAAACCGTCCCTTTTCAGTTTTCACAATGCATTAGCACTGGGTGTTGAAATCGTAAAAGGTGCATGAAAACAACTTGACGTATGTAAATATATTATAGGTATTTTTTATGTAATCTGCTCTAGAGCCTGCGGCATATCGCTGCTGCGCACGAGCCACGAGCGTTTGTAAAGGACACGCGTATAAATACGGAGGAACCTGTGTGGTGTACTGGTGTACATAATATTATATACTTATGTTTTATTCAAATGTTAATTTAAACATGTACACCTAATTACACGGTCATTGTTTCGACGGCCTGTACTGCAGCCGTCACAATGGGTCATTTCTATAGGTCAGTGTGGCGGATTTAATACCATATATACGTCATAAATTACACACATATATAGTATTATAATATATATATATATATACTCGTTACACATTTATATGTATACACCTTTACCTGAATGCACCTATGCGGCTATGGGTATTATAATAGACACGTGTAATTTACTACGAATGAGGGTGACCTTGAAATTTAAAAAAAATTACCATCTAAAACGTTATTTTAAAATGCATTAAAATTTCGTAGAAGAGTAGTAATAAATTAATATAACGATAGTTCAAAAAAATATTAGTTTGCTTTAGATAATACTATATATACGATGAGTGCCGATAAAACGCAGAAATTAAATTAATAGGTGCCTATTTAGTAATATTTACTTATAGCCCGAAGGTAGGTACGGTTAATTAGATAGCAAAATGTTAAATTAGATAACTTTGCACTAAATAAATATTGCACAAAATACAAATTATAGGTAAGTACTATAGAATATAAATATAAACTTGTTATTAATTTATTAGTTCCAAAATGTTAAATGAAGAAAGAAAACCTACATAACTATTATTATCACTATATTTTATTGATTTAATATTTTAATGATTAAAAATGTAAAATACTTAATTATGAAAATCTGTAACACCAATTATTATAGTAGTTCAATTATACGAATATGTTCGATGAGGATTAAGCAAAATAAATGATATATTATCACTTATCAAGAGAAAATAATATTGCTATATTAATTATTAATATTAAGTACGAATGTACGGTGTATTTATAAGCAATGTGCCAATATATAATTATTTATTTTAACATATTTTTTGTGTGCATTTTTTAAAGATTTTTAGATCATCAAATTTCGTGCTCTAGGTATGAGTAGGAATAGTAGGATACAACGATACCAAACACAATAACTAAATACATTCGTTTTGTGGGTTGGTGGGAACGTAGGGTAGTCAAAACATAGATGAAGCCCCACTACTTAAAAACTTAAATAAAAGCTTATACAAAAATTTCGTTATTTAAAATTTAATCAACACGATTTTGGAGGCGAGTTATAGTTTATCTAAAACTTGAAATTAATTGTGTATTTGTATACTCTCTACCACAGTGTAAATTGTAAATTGTTTGTAAATAAAAAATTATTAATTAATTTCAATAGGTTTTCCTTTGGTTTAAATATTTTTATAAAATTCACTGAATAGTTTTAAAGTGGAATGTGGGGGGAGGCAGAGAGGGATTGCCCTCAAAATTTTCGTTTTTTACCAATTCCCCCTGAACTACCTAGAGCGAAATACACAAGTTGCCCTCAACCTAATGTACCAGTTTCCTTTAAAATAATATATCATACACGTCACGATCACAATACCACACCTTACGTAAAATAAAGAAGATAAATATAACAGCTTGACGTCGTGCAGGTCGCGACCATAGTATAAGCATTCAATAATGAAAATAAAAAAGAACATAATAAACGAATAAATACAATATTTTTAATGATAATAATAAACGCCATGTAATTGTAATTTGTCAAAAATCATTGTGACGTCTAAAATTGTCCAAGTTGATAAAACATGTCCTCTTTGTACCAGGTTCATATTTTACGTTGAGGAAAATTGTTAAATTTGGTAGAGGGCAAATTGTACATTTGGTTAACGGCAACTGGTAAATTTTTTAAATACCGAAAACAACCGCTGCAGAGAGTCAATAACCAGCAGAAACATTCCCCGATTTTCGCGGTCCCAAACATTTTGGATACCATCCTAATTTTTTAGGTATTTAAAAAATAACCATTACAAAATTATTTACTTTTGTTGGAACAAATATCAGGTTTGTAATACTTATTACAAAAAGTATAATATAATAATATGTAACGAAAAGCATTAATGCGAATATTGTACATTGTCCAACACGACGATATTACAGCGATAGTACAATAATTATTATACCGGGAAGTTAGCAGAACGATTTTCTCGGCGATTAATTTTTATTAGGGATTCAGTCGTCGTTGAGTAACCATCTGTCGACTAACCACATAGACGCGTTTTGATAATACAATTAATATCGTACTTTGGATTGCACGGCGGTTATACCCATTATTACAATTTTCTATCCGTAAACATCGTTATTATTATAATAACTCGCTCAAATTGACTTTCATTGTTATGCGAGCTACTATTCCTTTCCCAGACCGATCAAGAGAGGAAATCATTCTTGGATATTATTTATTTTTTCCATTTCGGACGACGACCGCATACAACTATTACGGCAGATCGCAACTAATCGCCCAATATTTCCTCTATGTATATTGTATATATATTATATTCTCACACACGCTCATGTTCTCACATGGAAATTATGGTCAGTTTTCGAGAAAACGATTGACAATTGTATAGGTATTAAAATAACAACATCGAAAAAAGAAATCGGAAAAGTACAAAAGCTATATTTACAAAACTTGTTAAGAAATTAAAATATTATTATATTATATTCATTAATATTTATGTTTTCGTTTGGATTATTTTTTAAAACAACTATTAATGCAGTTCGAAACTAATCGCCCAATATATCCTCAATATATTATATTCTTACGCGCGCTCGCGTACTCAAATGGAAATGATGGTCAATTTTCGAGAAATCAATTGACAATATCGTATTTTAAAATAACACATAACAACATTGAAAAAAGAAATCGGAGAGCAGTACGAAAGCTATTTTCAAAACTTGTTAACAAATGAATATATTAATATTATATTCATTAATATTTATGTTTTCGTTTGGATTATTTTTAAACCATAGACTATTACCTACTGCCAGTTAATTCTAGATGATTAAGCATCTATATTATAATAACCTAATTAATTAAAATAATAAATATGATTGTATTTATTTAATTAATATTATACTATGCATTTATTATTAATAACGCATAGTCAAAACTGCACGCAGTAGCTATACCTACAAATTTTCTTTGATCCATTTATTTTGGCTTATATAAATTAAAATTAACCAACCAATTAATTATCAATACTATTTGGTCTCTGAAACCGGAAGACCGGATACAGGAAACCATACCCTAAATTGTTACGCGTGCATAGGCTTAATATAACGTTCTGTATATTATAACATTAATATAGGTACCTACTAGTAGATTATTCGTAAATCGTAATATACAAATATATTACAGTAAAACGAATCATGTATGGTATTTTTTTTAGTAAAGTTGTTCATCAATTACAATAATTTTTGTTGAAAATTATATATTCAAAAACAATAATCTAGTATTCTATAGTAAAACAATATTAATATACGTAGGTACAATAATTTTACAGTAGGTACATGCAGTGTATGTCGTTCGATTTTTGAACAATATATTACCTACCTAGCTATGTGTTTATGATTTAACTATAATATATTAGTTGTATATTATTATTTTTAACTTATAAATAGTATGTGCACTGCAATATTATATCCTGTGTTATAACGTAAGTACTATTATATCATTCAATATTTAAACGGTACCAAAGTATGTACTATTTTTAGTATATTATGTTTGAAATATACACGAACAACATACTGCAGCAGACTCGTACTCAAATGCTGGTATAGGTTTTTTTAAGCATTTCATTCTACACTACACATCGTACACGCTATGTAGTTAAGCGAAAATTTACAAAAATCAACACTTACGTCTCGTGGAAGAGTATTCCGAACGGTAATCGTCTTCTGAAAAGATCAGCGAATACAATAATTATGTACAACACGCACGTCGCATATTTTATTCAAACGGATAATTCGCGCCAGAATTTTGGGAATCGATTGCACAACACGATAATCATGTAACCATATAATAATATTATTATGATGTTATATTGTACAGGAACTGACCGAATACTCATTCCTTCTGAACGGGCCGTGGTGATGCGGACTACTGCAGACAGTCTCCGGTACCTACACCGTCACACGTTATACGTACAGCCGAGTGCATTCACATTTAATGATGACCAGTAGCAGTGGTAAAGTTATACGATACATAATAATAATAATAATAATATAATATCGATGCAGAGGGACAGCACGAAAAAAATGAATAATAATAATAATAACGGTAACAAATGGTGCGTGATGCGATGATGACAGTACATATACATATATTATATTATATGTATATAATATACACCATAAACACATATAGGTACACCTATTGTGTGATATATATAATATATATAGTTGCAAAACGCACATTTTAAGTCTACGATTGATTTTTTTTTTTTTCTAAAACAGACTCCTTTGAAAATATTTTACAGACGTTGAAACGTGAATACGAACTACATATTTTGTATGAATATAATTATATTACACTATGATATTTTTGGCCTATACTGCAACTGCGGCTGCAGCGACTATTAAAATATTATAATAATATTGTTATTATTTCGTATCAAAAATATGTATATTATTTAAACTAAATTAAATGTTTAATAAAATGTCCATTATTAATATTTTACAAATTACACAATGTAGATACGTCATATAGATAGACAGTGTTTATACCATGTCAGTTCTCTTAAATATCAATTTGACCACATTGGTTTTATGCATATGTAGGTATAATTAGTTTTATAATATATCAGCTATAGACCTCAGAGGCTCAGAATTATTGATGCGTTTGCATTAATTATTTAATTGAATTAAGTTTGACGGTATTTATTTGTTGTATGCACTAAATACACACACGATTCATATAAAGGAAACACTTTATTACATTGTATAAAGGTATCTAAATGTTTGAAAATGTTAATTTATTACAAGAAATATAAAAATAAACAACGTATAACAACATAACCTTTTTTTTTTTTTATCGAACAAATTATATATATTTACAATATGAAGTGTTTCTATACATTAGTCAATAACCAATATAAAAATGTGATTTTCAAGTAGGCCCCGAAACCATAAATAATTTCATTATAAAAGGATATAATCCCGTTGAGTAGGCTTGGTGAATCATCTTATAGAAACATATTATAAGTTATAATCTTGAAACATTTTGCGTTAATTTGTGAAATCCCATTAAATACTGTCATATAATTATATTATATTAAAATTATTATCGGTGGGTAGGTAAATATATTGTACAAAGCCATAATATATAATATTTAACAAGGCTGGGCAAGTTAATGATTTCTTTTAACTCAGTTAAGATAAGTTAATATGCACCAATAACAAAAAGTTAAAAGTTAGTTTAACTGTAGGTTAACTCAGTTAAGTTAAAAATTAATACACACTTTTCGTTAACTTTTTATTAATTTAAAAAAAAGATAATTTGTTTATACAACGCTAGCGTACTTAATTTTTTTCCAATCCAAAACTAAATTATAAGATATAGTGTTTTACTTCATACAGTATTTTCATATTCCACATAAGTTAGATTCGAATGATATACATTGTTAACTTTAAACAATTTACGAAACATATTTTTTGATATGAAAAATGAAATAGACTGAAATAGTGAAATATAAAAAAATTAAAAACAAAATTAATTAACTTAACTTACTACTTAAAATTAAAAATTAACTCGTTAATTTCACGTTAATAAAGAAAGAAATTTAGTAAGTTAACATGTAAGTTAATGAAAAGCCAAAAGTAACTAAAGTTTTGTTAAAAAGTTTAAATTAAACTAACTTTTTAACTTAACTTTAACTTTTTAACTCGTTAATGCCTAGCCTTGATATTTAACACCTCATTTTTGGTATCATTATAGGTATATAAAAATATGTCACTTACAGTATGTTGGCGAAAACATTGTTAGTTTGAAATTTGATTATATTGCATTAGTCTTATAGTTAAAAAAGATAAAAATTGAAACTAAAATGTAAATAACACAGTAAGTATAATATGTATATCAATGGTATATTCAATATTGTAATTTAATTCGTTATAGTAATATTATGTCGTTCGAAAACAACAGGTATATGTATACTATAATACATACTATATATATGTAGGTAATATTATAGGATATACGCCGATGTAAAATGAAACGGTGTAATGCGCCTCAATACTGTTTTATTGCATTTGGAAGTTTTCATTACACTGCTGTACAGCAATTTTTCATATAAACAACGGCCAACTTACCCGTACGGCCGTACTTTAATAAATATAAATTATAATATATACAATATACAGTTAAACCTCTCCTCTAAATAGTGGGCACCTCCAAATAGCGCACGCTTCTTTGGAAACCAATTACAAATTGTCTACAAAGTACAAACTGAACCCTCTGAATAGCGGACGAAATGTCAGCGACCGAGAGTGTCCGGTATTTATAGGTTTCACTGTATACCTATATAATATGTATGTTATACCTATACAGCTATGCCTAAACAATTATTATATTATTCAGCTTACCTATATACATATTTTTATTACTACGTGGGTATGCCACTTTATGAATATTGTCATCCATTGTACTGAAAAAAGCATCGGCTGTAAACGCATACGACGTGGGTCTATGTACACTGTACAGTGTACACAGTTATTATATTATTTTTACACGTGTGGCCTACAATCCAGAACTGGAGATGTTAAGTTGACGAACAATGTTAAAGAAATGGGTGTGGAACCGTCAATTGACAATTTCACGACTGCGCATCATAAACTGCTAGTATACATACACCTTATAGTCTTCAAATATATGTTGTTTTTAAATTTACGAATCATAGCTAAAAATACGTAAGTTAAATATGAAAATTCACCAACAGTTTTCTACAACGAATCGTTTTATTATTATTTATTACCATGCTAAGTTTAATAATATGCAATGCATTACAATATTTTATTGTCTAATAGTGCAATTTCACAAGTACTTGGTAATAATTAATAAATATAGCCGTAAAGTTAAATTATGCCACTTGAACAAATTATTATATAGACATCATAAATCATAACGCTTAACTCCCATATGTTATTGCAGTATCATAGAAAATCAATAAAAACATTTAATCACATAATAATATAATACAATACATATAATTAATAGGTACTAATATTTATATAAATTATAAAAAAATATATGTTTGCACAATATCAGTGATAAAACTAGAGGAGGGCTTAGCCCCCTGACTACGATTTAGCCCCCCCCAAAAAAAAATATTCCTTGATTTAGATTTAAGCCGCCTATTTGTTATTTTAAGTTAATAGTTTTATCAGGTGGACCGTAGCCCCCCCAGAATTTTAACCCTAGTTGCGCCTATTATTCGAAAATTATATAGATACACGTCTTATTGAAATCTGAGAAAATCATTAGAATCACAAAATATGTTTAGTCCATACTGCACAATAACATGTCGTCTTATACTTATATATAGGTAGATCGTAAATACATTCCGTATTTCCGTATATAAGATGAGGTATGCAATGGAACAATTGAAATATCACATTCAAAATTCACTCTCGTATAAGTACATAATTATATCATGTAGGAATAGGCCAAAATTGATTAACTCCGTAGGTACTATTATATAGTATTAAATAAATTTTAAACATTTACATTTTCAAATTTAATGCTACCGAAATTAATTAATTATGACTTGCTACCTGTTTGTACACGCATTTATTAAAACGATTTTGATTTCATAAAAGCGTTAATATACTATTTAGTTATAAAATGTATAAATTATTTTTCAATTTACACTTATACTAAAACTTAATTTGCGTTACATATTATAGTAATGTATACCTATTGGCTATTAATGTTACACAACAACCACAAAACTTTTTCTACTTGTGTAACATACTATTAATGAAACTATTATTATTGTTTTGACCTTGCGCATATACTGGATATTCCAACATGTCCTATAAGTTTATCACGAATATTAAACAAAATTACAGTAGGTATATAATAACATGTAGTACTTAGTGTATAATACGCGTAACTATTAATTTTAATAGAGAATTGAAATAATAAGATGTGTCAGATAAAAAAATTATATTTATAAGAACCCTCAGAATCAAAAATCAAAATTGATGACCGCGTGCATGCGGCAACAATAACGATCGTGCTCGGGACATTCACCTTTCACTTTTCATTATCAAAATCGTGGTAGAAATAACTGCAATTTCGACACTAACATTCCCTTCACTACGGAAAAAAATAAGACTACATGCAGAAATTTAACAGCATTGTCACGTGTGAAAGTCAAAAAAAGTTTTATTTCAAAATATTTATTACCACGATTTGTATATTTGTATATTTGTACATCAAATTATCAATATAAAAATATAATAATATGTTGAACAATGTTATAAATTATAGACAGTAAAAATACAATATTGGTTTCGCCTAAATCATTACGGTTTGTAAATTTGCTATAACGTTTATCATCTACCAATGATGAGGCCTAATAAAAATGTTATGAATTCTAATATTATAATTTATAGGTAATAAAATAGTTTTAACAATGATAATAATGGTACATAATTTCTAAATAACTACTTCCTTTAAATATTTTCTAAACATTATTTCCCAACAATTAGATTTACCAACTGTGTGATTCCTAAAAAAATATATTTATTTATTGTTTAATTCGTCTACGCAGTACCTATGATTTGAAGTTTAAATATTAAATAGTAAATACTAAATACAAATTAGCAAATTATTTTACTGATATTTTAATAATAGTTGGTTACATAATTATTATGTAGTGTTTTATAATCATTAAATTCTAATAAATTGACACATTTTTCTCCACTCAAAACCACATATTGAAACATCATTTAATTAATTAAGAAAAATATAATTGATAATATTATGATATAATTATATTTAAAAATAAAATATGTATTATAACCATATTATAATGCGTGGTTAAATGGATCACCAGTGTATAACACTCTTTATTTTAGAAAACACTGACATTTTTAAAAATGTCTTTTACATCATTTTAAGTAGTAAATAAATAACATTTTTGAAAACAAATTATATTTTTACTAAAAATTTTGAATAACTACATACATTTTTTATTTCATATTTCCAAGCAGAATATTATTCGAAGGATTTTGATCTATAAAAATCAAATTTCAGATAAGTAGTTTATTAGTTATATGACTTATAGGCAGTTATATGACTTATAGTTATAGATATCCCGCCCAGTGTTGCCCGTATGTATTGTATGGTCTAACATCTCTAATCTCCGAGATTTTCGGCAAATACAATTGAATAGTTTTTGAGTATATAAGCTACACAGTACACACATTTGGATTTAAGATATTTAGTTTCTTTAGTCGAAGCGTGACAATTTTGTACCTGATCTCCCCGATTAATCAATGGCAACCATTTATAAACAAAAATCCCTGTTTGACCAATTGACCATCTCTTTAAAATGCGAATATTGGAAGAATCCTTTCTTATTGCACATCTAAATCATTAGAGAAACCACTATTCCAAATGTCAAGTTCGTACGTTTTGTATTTTGGCGCCAATGTTGTATATTTAAATTTGATTTTGGTGGACAGATGCCGCCACTATTGTAATTCTACGACCCCATATTTTCCCTTTTAGTGGTTGAATTTCCAAAAATCCTTTCTTAACGGACGCCTACGTCATAATAGCTATCTGTATGCCGAATTTCAACAAGATCCGTCCAGTGGTCTGAGCTTGAGCGTTGATAGATCAGTCAGTCAGTCACCATCATTATATTATATATAGGTACATATAGAGATAACTTATAACTTATAAAAATTTAAAGTTTAGGTGAGTGGAGTAGTATACCAACATTTGCGGGGTAGGTACCCCTGACCCCTCTACCAAACCACTCGTCTAATCTAAACTTTAAATACTTATAACTTATGGACTTCTCGTCCAAAATGTTATTTCTATAAATCTAAATACTTCAAAAAATATTCTGATTTTGAAAAAGAAATAAAAAAATTATGTTGTCGTAAAAAAGTTAAAAAAATATTTAAAATAATAACGGTAGAAAAAATTAAAAAAAATAGTAAATAAATAATGAGCTATAATCTCAACCAGGGTCGGTCTTAAAGAACTATGCGCCCTGTAAGAACTATAAAAACTGTATTAATTAATTTTTTTTTCTGAAATAAATTTAAAGTTAAGTCATTTTTATAATAATAATATTAACAAGTATATATTATTTAATAGGTAGGTATGTTAATATTATTAATATTTTTATTGTATTTACTCGTATAATTAAAAATTATTTGAATTACAAAATCTATTATTGAAAAATTAATATCTGATATCCGAAGGCGCCCATGATATAGTGGGGCTCTTGGTGGTCGCCCAGCTCGCTCACCCCTAAGACCAGCCCTGATCTCAACTCACAAGTACAATTAATAAAAGTCGCT
>WHPZ01572320.1:0-14102 GCA_016617965.1 Macrosiphum rosae | reverse complement strand
ATTATTATTATTATTCGTATTATTAAATACACATATTTATAAACATAAAAATATGTGTACGCATACATGTTTATATTATGTACATACGCATACGCAGAACACACACGAACCGTTATTTTCCGTTATTAATATTTTTATAATAATATCATACATCGTATATATTATATTATAAAATTGCGCGCATCTGATTTGATATTTGACGTCATATTATGTGTGTGTGCGTATTCAACATAATAATATTATTATGTGCAGAGTAAATACTAAAAACAACGGGTATCGTGTGTACGGTGCACCGCCTCCGCCCCCAGTTTAATATATTATTTTATAATATAAGTTATTCAGAGTGAATATTTCCCCGTGGCTTCGACTGAAAACGGGCGAGCTGACCGCACCACTACAGTAAGTTGTACTACACACACACACACAAAAGCGAGCAAAGTATTTCCGAATTCACAAAAGTATACGTCGTCTGAATCTACACGATGGTAATATTTTTATAACATAAATATTAATATTCTTTTATAACGAGAGTGTTTGTATAATAATACGGAAAACGCACCTGGAAGACAAACAGCGTGTTTGCGCAAAGAATAATGAATTGATTTTGAATATTTATACATTTTTATTAGTATATAATATAAGAGATGATATCGATAAAAACAAAATATAAGCAGAAAACTTCTATGAAATAATCGTACCCGATTGCCAAACGGAAGACTAGCTATAGCCATCAGCTCATTCCTCAGAAGTACCGAAATAGAGAAATACATATTATAATAAAACGTACCTACAACACTCGTAGTTTTGATCATCTTTTTTTATTATTGTCCAGCTGTATAATTATGTAAAATAGCACACGATAAGCTATAATGACCCCAGCCGCGGCTGTCGAAGCTTATGAATTTATGATTGATAAGAAAAAACAGATATAGCACATATGTTACGGGTTATATATTATACTCTCACAAATGTTCTATGGGCACATAGGCAGGGATTTTATCATATTTTTTAAGGGGGGGGCTTAAATCAGTGAAATCTTTCTACACAAAATTAGCTAATATATAACACGAACAAAAATAAAAGTGAACAAGTATAGGTAACTTCTCTGCAGCCTGCTGTACAGTAGAAATTGAGTATGTAATATATTATGTATATACCTCGTCTAGAGCATATGGGTGTTAAATTTGAAATCAATGAGAAATCATTGAATACGAAAAAACGACAGCAGAGAATTTCTGCCAGCCTGTATTTCGAATTACTAACTTACACCTCAATACACCAACTAGATTCACTTTACCATCGAACAACATATACTGTTGAAAAAAATCAAAGCAGTTTTACTGCCCCAAACTGTGATGACAGACAAAAAAAATAAAATAAAATAAAATAATAAACACATCATTGTAAAATCAATTCATTCATCGCCCCGCTCTGAATCTAAAATAAAATAGTTTATTCGTTAGATGAAAAACCGTTAATTGCAAGCATAAACATTCACTTTTGTCAACATTTATACTGCAGACGTTATCTTAAAAATATTTGTGGGATTGTGTTAAGCTTTTTTTTATAATTATTAGAAGAAACTCACATGGTACCTTGTATTAAACTGTCAAGCTTTTTGACCAAGCGCAATTTTTTTTATCAACATATAATTAGGTATCGAATAATTTATAAACATTTAACAAAAACTCGCACGTATTATTACCAAATCTTTTTCTTGATTTACAAAACAAAAACGTAAAGTAATATTTTTTAAATATAATGAAGCTGCAATTTAAAATAATGGTACTTCTATATGGTATTGAGAGGCTAAGTAGGACAATGGCGTTTTCTTTTACGATATATGTATATATACTGATTAACAGGTGATATTATTATATTGCAGGAATAGATAATTTCCTCTTCACGCTTCACGATCATGAGTAAAGTTTAACTTATAATTTTACCTGATATGATGTTGAGATTAAGTCTATATAATATAGTCACTATTATTTTAACATTAACTGTACTGTCTGAACTAGGCACTTCTTGTTTGACATAATGCTAAAGACTTCTTTAGGTGGACAGGTCGCAGGTAGGTATATATACAATCCAGTTAAAGATGAATTTGCCCAAATGATCGGTACATTTCTCATCCAAATGATTTATGCTCTACTCGGGTAAATGTCGGGTCAAATAGGTACTCTTTTTTTAACAAAACATTTTTGCTTGAAAACCTGTTAAATTATTGGTATTTTTCATTTAGGTAGGTCTATATATACTATAATTTACTGAAACGATTACCAACATCACAGGTAAAGGATTGTAAATTATAACATTAATTGTGTTGCTATATAATAATTATTTGTGTCTTGGTGTTTTGAAAAATTATTTGTTATGTTATATAGCTTTTGCTGGGCGTATATACGCGTTACATATAAAGATCGATTTTCTTAAATATCCGCATAATATAGGTACATAGTATTTTAATGTAAAATCAGCATTGGCCCGATGGACATTTTCCCCACCCTAAGAAAAACTGAAACGACGTCCCTGGACGATGGTCGGTTTCGTTGGTTTTTCCATAGCAGCCATATGCATAAGTCGCGGCGACTATTGTATAGACGACAAGCAATTAAAAACCTGTCGCTAATGTGCCACAGCGTAAAAGGTAAAACGCATCGCAGCGGCCCGTTACGATGTTTTAATTATAAACGTCGTTTATTTCAGTCTCGCGTTGTTACCGCACAATATATACCAAAAGTATGTACATACATTGTGTTCGCGCGGGGACGTGTCGTCTGCACGAGCACGTTTCCGCCGATCGGCCGGCGTCAGCGAAAGAAAATTGGAAGGAAAAAAAAAAACGCCATCACTAAATCGAAAGCTCCGACGCGGAAGGAAACAATTTTTCGGTCCGACCGCGTCTATTATTATTTATTAACTGTACGAAGAGGTCGTGCGCTGCGCAGCGATGTAGGCACCTGCACGATTTAGGATTTAATTCCGACACGCAGCTTTATAAATTTTATAATGATATATATTGTACCTATAGGTATATAATATATACACTGCGCGACGCATCGACGTGTGACAATGACTGTCGTTTTCTTTGGTAAACTTTAAACGGCGTGTCTCCATCGTACCTATATGGGCTTAAGTGCATAACCGTATATAAGCCCGTATGATACACAGTCGTGTAGCAATAAGTACTGCAGGTTTTGCATTTTAATCGCGCCGTAAAACACTGCAAACGGATAGAGGGAGTTTGGCGTGGTAATGTGGTTTTCCGCGAAGCTTTTAACATTTGTCTACGGTCCCGGTATAAGGTACCTACCTACTATAATATTATAGCCATTAAAACTCCATGCATCTACCATTGATTAAAATAATAACTATTGCCTCTACTGCAGAATTAATAGACGTCGACTTTGTCCGATCGATTCGAAATAGATTTTACATGTTATACCGATATTTTGCAAAAATAATTTTAGAATATATTTTGCAAATGAGTCATTAAAATATTATAAGCTAAAAATTAAAAATCATCGCGCGGCCAACTTTACATGCGGCCCTCTGACTTTGTCCGATCGATTCAAAAATTATGCCAACATTTTGCATAAATTGGTTTTTACTTTTTAGAATAAATTATAGCAAATCAATATTTTTGATATATTCATCTTTTGGCCTTTTATTGTTACTTGATTGAGGCACTCGGTCCATGTCGAGACGGACTTACCAGCTAAGCAGTATGACCTGACGAAATAAATTCGAAATAATAAAAATAGCTTCAAAGTAGCCAATTCGTAAATCTGGGTTTTAGAACAATTTGTTTGATATTTGATCTTTCTATAACATATTATGTACTATTTTTTAAAATTATTATATCTTAATGTAAATACTATTAAACGATTCGTTAGCCTCAGCATTTATATTTATCTAATCCAATAACTTAATAAAAAATAAATATTAGATTTTAATTAAATTAGGAATAAAAAATGATATTATTTCGTCACATAATAATAGTTGAGAATTGATAACGTATAAATATAATATGACTAATTATTTACTATTGACCTTAACATTATACAGTATCATACAGCTGTGTATATAATATAATATATTATTGACATTGTTTAAATCTATAAGTCTATCCATATATGTGTTTTTAATGGAAAAATAGAAATAAAAACGTACAGGTTGAACAACTCTACATAAATCAACGGCGGATTATATTTGATAAAATGTAATATTAAAAGAAAAACTATAAATGAAACAATTTTTAACCATGCATGCGTAGATAATATTATGTTTTATTGCAACTAATCATAATATTGTTTAATTACGAACTCTGTGTGATAATTATTGTACTAAGGAAAATTTAATATGCACATTAAGAATACTGCCTAATGCCAATAATGAATACCATGATGGCAAGGCGAATGTTTAATAATATATATTATACATTACTTAGTAGTCTACTAAGACTTTACAAACTCCGATACCTTCTCAAATCGAATATTCGACTTAATACCAAACTCCTACTACAGTTCTATTAACAAATCATCCATACGACCTATGCCCTACGGTATACGCATCCAACTATCCAAGTATCCAATTACGGGCTGCAGATATAAAAACATTTAAACATCAAACATCGGAATCATTCAGAGTTCTTTCAATCATATATTCATCCTTTCTCCATCACTATTCTCGAAAATTCAATTCGTCGGCTTAGTAATAAATAGCTCGGAGACCTTAAAAAAAAAAAAGAATGTCAATGGATCAGATAACTAAATCAGCTGTTTACTCAGATCGTCCAGTCCTAGAAGGCTAGAAGTATATAGTTGCATCGTATATTCGTGTTTTATGAATTTTACATGTACCATAACATTTATATTGTTTTAATTGTATTCGTTTTCTTGATAAAAAAAAAAATACACGATTATTATTAGTGCATATTCAGACATATTTGGACATTTTAAATTCTGAACAGAGCGAGGAACGTATAGAAACTTATATATATATATATATATATTTGTTTTACAATGAAGTTTTAATTTTTTTTTGTGTGTCCAAAGACACTTTTTGGGGCTGAACATTTGCTTCCATCTTCAAAATTGAAGGTGGTTTCTAATAGATAATTTTATATAGCTGGTAGTTGGTACTTTGAGTGGTTTAAAGTAGGACATCCCCCGTAATTTTCTTGAAAGTTAGTAGAGAAAATAACAACAAACATCGGAAAACATTTACGCAACGCAACCCAATTCCATTTTTTGACATAGGTTTTGTTTTTCTACCGTAGTTAGGGAAGGAATAACCACAGAATAAAGGTTTGACAATTAAACGCAAAGTTTTTAGTACAGCAATTTGAAATTATATTTAAGACTTAGTAGTCTCTATATATTGCTTCATTAAAACAAAAGTCAATTTGAAAATTAAAGATTGATCAATTTGATGTCACGCAAAGATCCCTCAAATTCATATTATGCAACATTGAACACACTACTGATCGCCCACATGTGCATTGTATATACGCTCTTCTTTTTTCAAATGAAATTTAATTTACGAGCTAATACTCGTAAGTCCGAATTAGAAATTCAATATGAATTCCAGACACGTGTTCATACCCAATGTCTGTCGAAAAGAATCTGTGCTGACGCTCCGTATAAAATATTCACTGTACGTTCATAAAATAATTTTTTTCAAGTGAAATTACACAATGAAAATGTGTCCTTTGATTAAAATACTGAAAGTTGAAACATTAGGACGTTCGATATATCGTCTTCTATATCTATTGAGTTAAATGATCCAATAAAAAATGATGTACCTTCTTAAATATATTATTGATAAATAATTTAATTAATAGAATAATTAGTGTAATTATTCACTATAATCAGTAATCAGTGCATCCATCAACTTTACGTTTTTCATTGTATAATATATAATATTAAATACACTATGTATATTATGTATACATAATGTACACATATCTACTCATCGGATTTTCGAATCAAATATGAAAAATTAAAATGCGTATAAATGTTTAGTATTATTATCTATGGGTGAACACAGTGAAAGTTCAATATTAATTTACGACGGAGTTTTCAACGATTAACTTTTTAAGAATAACACGTAATCCAATTAAATTTTCAACGCTTCGATGAGTTTCCCGTCGAGTTCTATAAGTTGAGGCAATGAAGTGGTGTCTGCACTTTTGCATGCAAGAATGCAGTTTTGCATAATCCGTCTTTAATATGAACTATAATATAGACTATGGAGTGAAGACCCACACGGCCACACCCGTTCAAATTTCGTCTATTTCAGCTCAGTCTTCAATTAATTTTCCTTCCTTAACCTCGACGATACAACATATTATATTATGCTACAGCCTGCAAGTACCAGAGATCATTGTCGTGGTTAGGGTTCGGGACTTATTGCACTAAATTTTTTGTTCAATGCATGCGCACTCATACTATTATGCACCTAAAATAACTGACATATGTACCCAAATAACTTTTTTTTTAAATATCATAATATAAATACCTTGATTTATTAAATATTAATACTAAACAATGTCTTTGAGTTTATAATTGTATTGTTAATAGTGGGTAACCAAATATCACCTATCTGATGCACATATCATAATTTCAAAACGTTTAAAAAACAGAACAAAAAAGTAAAAACATACTATTGGTACTTTAATTCGTACTATACCTATACGGTCGACTCTTAACAGAAAAAAAAAATAATTTTCATTTTTCACTATCAAAATGTATTTATTTTAAACAAAATGTAAAAAAGCGAAAATTATATATAGATAACAATAAACTGCCACGATTTGTCAAATAATATTATGACGTGATCACCCTAAAATATTACAAAATAATATTCAAAAATATGTAATATACATTTTCGTATTTAAGTTCGTTATGTCTCAAAATACATTTATACAATATTCTATAGCCGTAGTTAAAGAACATTCAAATGCAACAAGTCCCGAACCCTGGTCATGGTCATTTAGGAATTCTCCATGCACATATAATTATATAAATATAAATAATATTATTTTTTATAACGAGATAAAAACCGCGTAACGATTATAATATTATAATTTATAATCGTATGATGAGTTTTGAGAATTTCAATTTTAATTGTGGTCGTTATATAATATATACACAGTGATTAGAAATTAATATCAATAATTTATAAGCAATAAAGTGTTGCAATGATAAAGTATATATACGGCGAGTATAGGTATAGCTTATATTTTGTGAAAATGTTTAAAAAAGAAACTAATGTTTCCTCTGTTATAGGAAAATTGTGGAATTATAAATTTGTTTTTCGGTATAATGCAGCTCAAAAATATCTAGTAGCATAAACTACATTATGATTTATGCTAGGAACTTAATGAATTAAGAATGATGGATTGATTTTTAGAATAATAAAAATAATTCAAAATTTGTGTGGTCATTATTTTTTTTTTTTTTTGTTATTGTTGATTTGCGTTTCTATATTATAGCGATAAACAAGTAGAAAAATTGGTTGGAAAAAAAAAGTTATGCTAGGACCTAAGACATATCTAAGTTCAAAAAAAAAACAAATGCAGAGTAGTTCCTATAGCTTGAATTAAATAATATTATTATACATTTAAAATTGATAGTGAATCATTGTACCCAAAACCCAGTTTTTTTTCAAATGTCATCATATTTCAACTTAAAACTCGTGATTTAAAATAATGATTTTGAATATTTTTTAATTGTGTACCTAAAATAAGATTATTAGATTTGCATTCAATTTAACAGTTGGCGTTGAAAGACGACAAAATGTGTTTTCAAAATATTATGAGGAGTCAAAAATATCTAATTTCTATATATTATTATATATGATCAGCAATATCAAATTGGTTAAAATGTAATACAAGTACTTATATTATTTGCCTATAATAAAAGTTATAAAACTGATGGAAAATCCAAACAACTTTAGTGTAGAATGTTAGAATTTTCTACAAATAACATTTTTTAAAAAAAATCTCATAAGTAATAGTTATTATTATAGGCAATACATTTATGACAATCATGAGTGATTAGCTCCCAAGGTTGTAAGACATTGAACTTTATTAAACTTAAGTAATCATGTAATATAAATGACACATAATTGTAGACAAACGAAAAATATGAGAAGGTATTATATTATAATTATTATTTTTTTTTTTTTTAGATTTATTATTTTATCAGTATTATGAGAAATTAATGTAAATTAAATTATAAAAAAAAACAACTTTATTTTAGTTTGTATACTATTTGTTTCAATCGACTAAAACTCGAGTAATTAATTAAATTATTTCCATATAAATTTAAATAATTTTGCTGTAGTATAAAGTATTGTACGCATAGCCCATTGGCAATAGCCTGCAGTAGGGGTAATACCAAGTAAACAATTTATTTTAAATTTATATTCTTGTATATGTAACCACGTTTCGTAGAAAATCGTTTGGAAATAAAATTCTGGAATTCATCAAACAGCATAACGACTAACGAGGTTCTACTACGCAATTTATATCATTCCTATATAAACGTGAGCAGCGTGATTTCGTATTTTTCTCTGACTTCAATGGAAAAAGTACCTACCTATTTTAGGTACCTGAAAATACACTTTAAAAAAAAAAAAAAACTATTACTATTAGCTAACGCGTTTCTGAGGAATAAACATATTTTTTACACTCGATTTCTCGTCTCGTAGTAATAATTTGCATTTAATATTTGAAAATAATTGACATATTACCAGTAATTTGGAGCACAAACAATGGCTAGGGTGTACTGTTATATATAGACTTTCAATATTATATATAGGTACAGATATTATGACGTGTATATTGTGCAATGTATGAATATATTATGATTAATGGTTAAACCTCTGCACTAACTGTGTATAATAATATAATCGAGTTTGAGACTGCGGTGGAACAATTAAAAAATCTGTCTAGACCCTTCTCCTAAATACTGCACACGAGTCTATAATGTATATCGTTATAATATAATATTATATTGTGTAATATTAATATATGTCAACAGATCAAACGATGATGATTTCCGATAAAATTACCACAACACGTGTCCAATAAATGTATATATTAAATTACACGTACCTATAGTATATATTTGTGTATTGCGTATAAATTATTTTATAAAGGACTATCTGAATATTTTACGAGATTAACATATTATATTTCAGGGTAGTCGTTTGATTTAAATTTAATTTAAACCTCTATTGTCCGTCTAATGATTATTATTTCGTAACGCCTTTTTTCCGGGTCAACAGGTATTATATTTCATATTATTTTTATGTTAATTTAATTTCTAATTGTTTTGTACACGCATCACTATTGTCCACCGTCCAGTACTCGGCTTTACCTAAATAAAAAGAAAAAGATAAAGAAATGCGACGAGGTGTAAAAATAAAGTTATAAAAAAAAGATAATATAAATCGTAAACTTCTGTTACCGTTCAATTAACTAAATTATTGTCATAAGAATTATAAATGATAATAATTATACACACCCATCGTTTTGAGTCGTAAATAAGGAGAATATTTTTTTTTTTTTTTTTAAATCCAAATCCTTGTCAAATTAAACCCGGTTGTTTAATCAACGTTAATAGTTTAAAAATTAGAACCAAAACAAAACGATTCGGTCGAATGAAATTAACAAATATAATACGTTTTAACAACGTTCACTGAGTTTTATTGATACGTTTAGGTTACGTTATAAGCACTGTTAAATATATACTTAGTTATAACTTATAAGTAATTCCATAGTAATTTGTATTTAAAAACAGCAGGAATATTGTGCTAATATGTGAATACAATAATTTCACTTTTATTATTATTAATAAATAATAGGCACCATTGCGCCAAAACCGATAAGTTAAATTTCAATCGGGTCAACATTTTAAATCAAATTGAACGTGCTCGAATGGGAGTATGGGACCCTGGGAAAAAATTAGCTTAAGATAGTCCAACTGAGCTATACTCGCACTATATAAGAATTGAAACTATGGTAGTATAAAAGTGGAATAAACGGATAAACAACTTTCGCTAGATAAAACTATAAAATAGCTTTATATATTATTGAGATGAAAAATTGAAAACAATAATCCGTAATACATTATACTACGATAGTATATAAATATATAATATTATAAACTATTAGCACTATATATAACCCATACTCACCCGAATCCTTGTCAATAGCTTAACTGCATGAGTAATTTATCAATTGCAGTTGAAAGTGAATGTAGTCGATATGTATTATATTTAAAATAAAAACAACATTTTATTCGTTGATGGAATTTGGTCGACATGTATTACATATAATTTATATTTTATAGCTGCCCAACATTTATTTTATATTATTTTGTATCATATAGCATCCAGATCAAACAAATTACAAGATAAAACATTATTAAAAACATTGATTTAATAAAGGAATTAACTAATACAACTTTTTTCATTATTCTTAACTACCTACAAGTGAATGGTAATATATTCAGTAAAGTGTCAATTATCCTATTGGTATATCCATATATACAAGCTGTCAGCTGAAAGTGAATAATTGGTTCAAATATAATAATACTTTAAAAATTTAAGACGAAAAAAGTGCTATTTGGACCAACCTTGTCTTTAAGTTCTAGAAGTTTCTTTAAGACCACCTGCACTGTGTGCCTATATAATTAATAAACAATTACATTTAAAAATATTTTTCTAGTGCTTTGTGTTCTTCTTACATAGAGACAATGAAATTCTTAATAAACCACATAATTTTGTATATACCTATAGGCTATAATCATAAGATTCAAACCATTATGCATTATACAAACCTCTATGAATTATTAACTAGTTATATAACTTCTAGAATGCTAGATTAACCCTGTACCTAAGTATCTATATAATATAATAGCTTAATACGGCATAGGTAAGTATATAAGTACATAACTAGACAGTTATAAGCGTAGTCAAATAAAATGACAAAAGAAATAAGTCTGAAGTCTGACAAACTTTTAACGACTTTTAACCGACTTTTAACGTCGTAAATAGCAGGTACTTATGGTATAATAATATAATATTTTATTTTCATTTTTTCATTTTTTTTATGACAAAATACATTTTTAATTTCATATTCCGAAGCAGAATGTTTTTCAAAGAGTACTCTTTTGATCATTGGCGCAAATAGTGAGGGGGCTTGGGGGACTTAGTAGTCCAAATTCAAAATTTAGTACTTACGATTAAGCATAGATAATTTTTTTTTTTGTACTTTATTTGAGTTAAACAATCTATACATATTTTTTATAATTAGCTTAAGTGATTACAAGAAGGTTGCTGCCAGAAGATGTGGTGGAGAAGCCGCCCACTGGAGACTCCTGGTGTGGACATTTTGTGTCATTTTTAGAAAATATTATAGGAAGGGGGGCTTCAGTCCTTTAAAATATTGGACTGTTTGCGCCTATGGTTTTGATACGTAAAAATCAGTTTTCGAACAACTACCAATACTGACGTACAAATTTGTTATTTAGTAAGTGATTAAAGTATAAATCTACCGAAGAAAGTGCAGGCACAGGGTAGCCCGAAGAATAGTAGCCCACTACTATCCACAGCCCATGCGCTCATCAAAAACTTCAATTAATGAGCAGCTAGTAGTTACTTACCCTTTGCTCAGTACTTATTATAACTATATTTAACTAGTAGCGATTCGAAATTTGATTTTTGTGTATTAAAACTCTCAGAAAAATATTCTATTTTAGAATACGAAAAGTGAAATGTATGTTGTCGTTCAAATAAGTAAGAAAACTTAAAAAACTATACCCACCGATAAATTAATATTAAAAATATTGTTCCGTAATAAATTTAAATTTTGTAAAAAAAAAACAATATATACAATTAATACTCTGATGCTTTTTGAGATACTGATATCATGTTTACCGTTTAAAATATTCACCCCGTATCTTAGGGGCTTAGGGGATAGGGTGCAGCATCATGCGCAGGAGGATTTGGGAATTTCTCAGTATAATTAAACTGTCAAGCCCTCCAGATACGCCTCGGACCTAAGTTGGCCGGCTTCCCCCCACGAAGCTTCTTCTAAAACGTTTTCTCCAAAACGGCGTAAGTATATATACATTCGTATGGCCATTTGTCGTTTTTACTCGCATCCGACGCGTCGCGGACAGCGAAGACGCACTCTGTATGTACACAACCTACCTACCTTACGCGAACTTCTCTATATATTATATTGTTTATGGTACATTATAGGTGTATATGCTATATAACTATAGCCGTACACTGCAGTATAGCCGTGTAGGTATATAATATATATATTGCACGTCGTCGTCGTTTTCTAGAAAGTAGAAAGACAAATTGGGAAATCCAATTACTCGTGTGCTTTATTGCTTCCTGCGCGGAGACCTCGGAAACGTCCATTTGTCACTATGTCACACACGCCAATACACGCAATATATACTATACATACATTATACTTATATACATATACCATGTACCGCACGGCGCTCCAGCAAGTATATACTTCGTCGTCGAACTTCGGTTTATACCCTTCTCGAAGTCACCCCGCGCGCAACATCAGAGCCATCACGACATATTGTACAGGTACTCTGTATAATATTATATTGTACCTACGCGCAAACATAATATTAACTGTTATATACAACAGTTGTACCACTGCACTATAGGCTTTGTTCGGTGTGTTTTTTTCCCGCACGATATTATATATACCTATAATAATGGTTATGATGATTAATTCATTAATTAGGTATATAAAACATAATATCATATATAAATTTCTAATCACGTGCAATGCGGTTAATAGTTGTTATAAACCAGGTGAGCGAGAATCCAGTTAAATATTTTATACGACCGGTCATTATAGCTGATATATATATAGGTAAGCTAATAAAATAGACGCGACTTTCAGATGTATATTTGGCGTACGCAGACACAAACACGTGGATATAATTATATAGACATTACATTAAACTTCCTTTTACGTATTGTTGTATTATACATAATAATGACAATAATATGATACATATTAATATTATGATTCTATCGGAAATTTGTGTAGTTAACGCTCCGGTTGAAAATGTGATGTATGTGTGTGTGTGTGTGTGTGTACTAATGGACATTTATAAATTAATAATACTGAATGCAAAACGCATATTATACATAACAGGTCCGTCCGAGTATTTGGTCGCGAATGGCCAAAAGCCATTTACCACTCGGGGGCAGACTCCTCGACGAAAAAAGTCTTCTCTCCAAATATTATAATTATACGAACGAATCGATCGCACTTTATAATGTTCTGATCTAAATACTATAATATACTATAAACGAACGTCGCTCAAAATATTTCACCACGATCAAAGAATCTACATTATTTCATTTTTATATTTTTAATATATTAACATACTATGTGTAATGTGCGCTGTGCATCTACGAGCGTGCACGGTACTTATGAAATGTAAAATATTATGGATAATATTGTACACATTATACAATACGTTCTGTACATTATATGGAATATACTCAAGGCGGGTCACTCTTTGTTTTCTATAGTTCCATTTAGCTATATAATAGAAAACGATAAGACCCGGTGGACGGTGACCAACTCTGTAACTTGTAGATAATATATTATCACACGACACTTTATGCTCAACAGAGCAGTACCATATATGCGCAAATAGGGGTGACGGGAGCTTAGGGGGCTATAAAGCCCCCAGTCATTTCCAACATTTCTTTTAAGATAATTCAAAATTACTATAGCAGGGCTTCGCACCCACAAATGTCAAACACTGTTTACACCCATGATCGGTACATACCCACTTGTCCACCGTTTGTCCACCAGCGGAGTGATGGATGTATTGATTTTACAATGATGACATTATGTGTAATTTTTTTTTGTCTGTGTTCACGATAAGTAGGTAGTCGAATAATGCTTTGATTTTCAACTTCAATATCTTGTTCGATGGGAAAGTGAATCTAGTTGGTGCATTGAGAAGGTAAAATTCCCAGTAGTACCCCTCAAAAGCGCAGGGAAAAACAAAAAAAAATTAAGGAAA
>WHPZ01572317.1:0-11376 GCA_016617965.1 Macrosiphum rosae | reverse complement strand
TTGTGATTGTATAATATTATTCGTGGGTACTTGAAACTTCCAAAGTATACTACTATATATCTATGATAGTATCAGGGTTTGTTGTTGGTGTATAACGCGTTATAAGTACCTAATAGTTATTGTGATATGATTAATTTGGAATTCATTATAGGTCAATTTTTTTTTAATACCATAAATAAGCATATAATATGTCTTATACCTACAAGGACATACCGTCTCCGCTCAGAATCGTTTTTCTTATACAATGATATAATATCATTGAATTCAAATGTAATACCATTCATTATACAGTGACCCACTTGTAACCTACTGTGCAGCAGAGCGACACCCACTTGCCCACCTTTTTAATATCCTAATTTAATGTGTTGTAGAAATAAGATGACTCGATGATTATGCAAATTGTAATTTTACTATCATTCTTAACTCGTTAAAATACGTAGGTATGTTGCAAAAAAAAATTAAGATAGAAGGTATATAAAGGTAGATAAAGTGAATTTGTTCCAAATATTATATTTATTTTGTTTGTAATATAATATGATTACTATAGAACAAAAACCTTTGATCGATCACTTCTAGACAAATTGAGGGAGTAAAATCTTTTTTTTCAGAATTAAAATTCTACCGTTAAAAGTTACGCAGTTTTGTATTGCTTAAGCTTATAAGCATTATTAATACTTTTGACAAAAAAAAAACAAAATAATTAATATTTGTATAATGCGTTATTCAGATATTGATATTTGATATACACACAGTCACTCACACTAATGATTACTACGCACACATTTACACGACAAGCATGCACACCAACAGAAAACTGCCAATACTGAACTCCTTAAAATCGTTGGTATCGAATCCCCTTAATGGGGCTGCACCGTAGCATATTTTAAGGAGTATTATTTAGGCAATTCATGTGATATATAAATTAATACTGTATCTGTGTGTGAGTAGTAAATGAACATTAGTGTGCGTAATCCGTCATAGTTTCCGAGAATCGCTGCCTGTCGATTCGGGCAACCGCGCAGGAAGCAACTCTCATACGCGCAAGCACATGTCAATACATCCCGAAAAATGAAATATATTCTTGTTTTCATGACTATAAAACTACTAAAAGCAATAGTAAATTAATCATACTTCCCGAAGTTCGATTGCAATTTCGGAATAATGGTTGAAGTTATAAATTTCTAGACTATGCTTCTTGGGAATCACTTTTTTTAATTTAAAATCAGATGTGCCCAAAATAAATACAAATGTAATGCACTATTTCATATGATTTCTAAAAAAAAAAATGGTTATTCAAAGGTCATTTTAAATTGTAAATTGAAAACCGACTTCCTAAGAAACCTAGATATTTTATCAATGAATTCAAACATGTATAAAAAATTGAAATCGGACATTCCGAAGTATGTGTAATTTACCACCGCTTATTGGTCTAAAACGTATGAAAAATAAGTGGGTTGTAGCCCCCTTAATTATTTAAAATAAATAGGTATACCTACCGTACACTTTTCTATTGACACATCAATATATCTATAAAATTGATTAACGTTAATAACATATTTTTAGGAAATTATTATAGTATTATACAAATGTTATCATTAAAAACATTTAAAATAATATTGAAAATTATGACAAGTATGACGTAAAACTAGACAAAAATAGGCCCTCTAATTGTCTAGCCTAGTGCCTAGTGCCTACCTTGCCTATACGTTAATTCGGGCTTGTATAGAACAAAATGATCATGTCCATTCGGCATTCACATATTGAACCACACTACTAATCATTTAGGGCAGTTAAAACGAGATTATAAATTGTAGGCAATTTTACGCCTTAAATAATAGACACAAAGAACAGTTAATGAAATTTCATTTTACGCTTTAACTATGTACTTGATAATCCTTATTTGTTTGGTAACCATTGACAAATTGCATCCCTCCAAGAAAGACACCATTTTAATAAAAATATATTTATTCCAACAGTTTTGTACTTGGAATTTTATTGTATTTAATTATTATACTTATTCTGCTTTTTCAATAGTAACACCATACAAAGTCTCTGGGAAGTTTCTATAAAGAATTTCTACTTTATTTTTTTGTATTAACAATTAAAATAATCAACGTCAAACTGCTTAAAGCACATGAAATGTACACAATAAATGTCTGATTTTTGCTTAATTATTTTTAAGATCAACTAATTCTGCAGACGAGTTGTTTATAGTAAAATATTTGAAGATCTCCATCTATCAAAACTTGTATTTTCTGGAAGAGCCTAAATTAAATAAATTTAAGTTGTCATTATATAATACATCATTATTTTGACCTAAGAAAAATCAATTATTTTTAAACCTTAACACCAATTGTAGTTGCAGTGGAGTAACTATGATTTTTGTAAGGAGGTTGTTAATTATAAATATTATACAATATATACAAATAATAACTTTGATTTTAATTAACAAAAATATTTATACAATATGTCTCTTATGATCAATAGATAATGATAATGATATATTATAAAGTTAAATAAAGTTTAATTCATGTAATAATTTGATATGACACAGCTCGAAGGGGGTTCTTGTAATCCCCCAAACACCAGACTTGGATATGCCACTGATTGAAGGAATAAGAATGTGTTGAAAAGTTAGTTGAATTATATACTTTATTAGTATTATTTGTTTCATCCCTTATAAAAATTATTTAACCATTGAAAACAATTGAATAATCAGTATTTAAAAAATAGATTTTTAATAAGATTTTTATACATATTTCATAACTATATGGCATCAGCTATAGACAATAATCAAAATTCGGTACATATTACCATAGTAAAGTTAGTATATTATATTATGATACAATCAAAAAGTTCCGATGATTTTATTTAGTAAAAAACTTATATTCAATACAATTATTCTTTTATTATCATTTATTTAGCTAGAAAATCTAAGCCCTAATTATAACTATAGGTACACAATATATATTGATTATGAAAAAAGAAAAAAATTATCATTGCAAGTACAGATAGAATAAACATAAACAAAATATAGACAAATATAATAAATAAAACAATATGTGGTATTTATAATAATATAAAATTACTTGGCTAAATACAAATTTTATGACGTTATATTAATGTCCTTTGTTAGGTACCAGTGATTTTAATATTCCGTAAATTATAAATAATATTATATACAATAGCACTATACATTTTTAACAATTCATAGTGAAGAGTAAACACTTAGTACATGGCTAATATAATTTAATTTTGTTTGTCGAATCATTAATATAATACATCACAGACACAGCTTTAAATATAATTGGAGTTTGAGTAATAACTAAACCAAATACATTCAGCAAAATTTAAATAAAATTATAAAAAAATCTTTGAACTTTAAATCAAATTTGTTTTTAATAATTTATAGACAAAAACAATTTATTAAATTTATACAAATTTTGAGTTCAATGACATATTTTATACTTAAGTATACTTTGCACTTACATAGTACAATATCAACATATTTAGGGTTATTGCAATTAATTATACATAAAAAAAAAAAAGTAATTTTTTATAGTATAAATAATTTATCAATAGAAACCAAATTCAAAAATATATTTAAATTCGAGTTTCAATAATACTGTTATTTACTAAAATTCAACAAATATATTTTTTTAACATGCAAAAAGTTAAAATTATCTTTTTTTATATTTACTTATATACAACATATTATATATTTTAAATGTATAATCAATGTGATCATACTTGAAGTTTTATAACTTTTATCAGTCATATTAATTATTATTAATAATAATTGAACACAATTTTAAAGATATCTTTCTTTCAATTTGTATTCACATACTATAATTGTTATTACTAGTAGGTAACTTAGAACCTTAATATTAATCAGAATTATCTTCAGTTTCATTATTTTGAGCCAATACTCTATTGAGAGCAGCAATATATTGAGGTGTACGATGATAAACATGATTTTTCTTATGGAATAATTTTGGTCGTTTTCGTTTCTTCTAAATAAAAAAAAAAAAATGCTTAATTCAATACTTAAAAACATTTAAAAGGTTAGGCGAGGTTAATGGCGGCTTGTGCTAAAGCACTGTGAACTATCCAACATATTTGATAAAAATATTATTAGATATCAATAGTAAATTATAATTTGTTATCATGTATATATTTGTAATATAAACGTTATTAATTAAAAAAGAAATGTGTTTTTACAGCTTTTAGTGTTGATGAGTGTGTTTAGTAACAATTAAATAAATTGCACAAATATTAGCTACATGCATCGACACGGTCACTAGTAAAACATGGTCTTTTTGAGCACTATTAATATGTGGACCGGTTTAATTGTGGTGTGCTGTCACGATACGATAAAGCGCCGCCATTTATTGGACATTAATTGCATAAAATAATATATAAAAACAGAATAAAATAATGTTAACTTAAAGAACTTAAGTACCTACATTATTCAGGTATTGTGAAAACTGGTCAACTGAAGTAAAAATTCTGTAGATTGATTTTTATTTGTTTACATTTCAAATATATAAATTATTTTATTTTTATTTTTTATATAAACAATGTAAAAACTATTTTTATAATTAATTTTTCTAATAAAAAAGTAATATTTTATAATTTTGTCTAAGAGCATATTATACTGTATTTTAAGAAAGAGCAGTTTTTAGTATGGAATAAAATCCGAAACACCAAGGCTTTAACCTTGTACTAATAAAATTGAAAATCCGGTCAATTATTGAATGACCTAAAGTTATAAGCAAAAAACACTAACTGGAATGCTTGTAATTGTTAATTGAATATAAATTATATTAGTATTAAAATAAAATCCAAAATATGTTACCCTTTTCTTTTCACCACGTTTGATGGGTGCTGGCGTTAGAACATCAGAAGATGATTGTTCGGATTGTTCTGTAAGTTAAAAGTATAAACAATTAAAGTATGAATTGATTAATAAAGGAAATGTTCAAGTATATAGGTACCATCTACGACCATGCTATAATGTAAAAGATTAAATTTTACAATGTCGTATATTTTTGTAATTCCATTTTTTCTGTAGTAGATAAATTCTTCACGCCTTTTTTTTAGCAGATATTCTTGTTGCAGCCGTATATTTAATGACCACAATTCAACTTCCGTTAAATATCGGCTAAATTTTTTTATTTGATTTTCAATGCTTATTATACTTCTACAAATGTAAAAAAAAATTGTAAAATAAGTTTATTAATCATGAAACCAACATACCTTTCCTCTGGTGTTAGTCTACGCTTGGGTTTATCTTTAGAGAAAAAATATTTATCCATCAATTGATAATCGTGAACAACTTCTTTGGCATATTCACGTTCATATAACCGTGTACAATACATATCGATACATGCAAGATTATAATCTGTAATATAATAATTATAATAATAAATGGAAGTTTAACCAAAGTTTGAATTCTAATTAAAATAGTAAATATAAGTATGGCTATAATGATATATTTAATACTTATTTAGTATTTACCATCTCCAAAATCATTCCATTCTGATGTAATACTTAAAACTGCCTCTGCATTATTGTCAAAATCATTTTCCTGTTTAAGTTCAATGTATTAAAATACAAAAGTTACACTAGGTACTTAAAAATAAAATGTTAAGTATATACACACCAACTCAAATTCGTCTCTTATTGGATTGTACCCAATTTCAGCATACTGAGCTTTAGATAATCCAGATAAATGAGTAATACTTTCATTTAGTTTGAAATTAACTGTACGATCTTCTAATTGTGGTTTCTTTATTGTACCCCATGTTAGCCTTCCAATCGTACCATCCAAGAAATATTTAGCAAATTGAAATTTGATTTCTATATAAACCGATATAATTTATTATTATTAATATTCTTAATTTAAATATAAACACCAATTGTAAGCATAAAAACTATTATTTTTTACCTGATGGAGTTCGATTTAATATGTTTTTTGGTAACTCATCCCAACATCCAAAAGAATATTGCTCAGCAAAGTCTAAAATTTGCATGAGTTCATCACCAGTCCATCCGTCCATTGTAACTAAATACTGCCCAGGTGATTTTTGACCCTTAAAAATAGTTATTTACTTTAAGTTAATATAGAGAATCTATTAAATAATTAACTATACTTAAAAATATCTAGGTGCGTCATTTTATCCATACATTTTTAGTATTATAAAAAAGTTATTTTTAATAAAAAAATTAAAAAAATAATAATTAGAAAAATAAAAATTAAGATTTTTTATTATGAAAAACTGTTAGAACGATAAGGTTTTTCAAATATTGTAGAGCCTTATACCAAAATGTAGTATGGTTTTCAGGATTTTCCAATACTAACAATAGTAATTTGTCCATATTATTTGTATCAGTTGAGTTTTGCATACCAAACAAGCAACACAAGTATTTTGCTCCTACACTTCACGAAATAGTGCAGTCATAGTTATTTGTTAGTGTTTACAATGCAAACCTCGGTTATTCAAAATACTTGAGCAAATACTTTTTTTTTTAAGTTCAATAACATTAATACCAGTATCTTATATTAAAACTATTAATTACTACCACCTATTCAATAAGAAGAAAGACTATTTAAAGATTCAAGACAAATGCTAATTCAACTAGTGGTGATCAGTATAGCGTATGCCATGGTATATGGGAGTGAGGAGCGGACAGGGGTTTCAGTGTTCAGTCATTCTGTTATTTGTTTGTATTTTGACGAAACTTTATTTATAAATTGTTAGAAGTTAAAACCATTGTAAAATAATATTTTAGAAACAAAATTTAAAATAGTACATTTCGAAAGATTGGAAATTGAACTAGACCACTAGAATGAAAAAAGTATTTAGTATTCTAGAATAAAAATACATTAAAATTTTTTTTTCATTATATAAAATAGATTGGTCAAAAAAAAGTATTTAAATACAAGTACAGTCGTTGCCAAATAAATTGAGACGGCAGGCTTTTCAGTAAGTGTGGCGCGCAGTCATTAGTTCAAACCCTGCTCAGTGCTAAACATTTTTTGTACTCTCTCTCCCATGCCATCGTTCTGGTTGCCCTACACTGCTAAAAACAACTTACCTAACCCGGTGTGTTTGAACCTGCGGCGCACTTCAGTCGCATCAACAATTTGTTTATTATAAATGTATAAAAATAAATGACTCAGCTGACCAATGACAATATTAATAGATATGGACATTATGAAATATACTAATATAGATGGATATTTACTCATTCGTGCTAGTATTGTGTTCATATTGTTTTGTACTAAATACGTACAATATAAAATAAATGGTTTTTTTATAATGAGTTCAAAAATTAAAAATTGTAAAGCTCACAGTCAAGCTAGGGAAATAATTTGGAATGTTTTCAAATATTTTAAAGATAAAATGAATACATGGCTAACTGTAGGTTGTATACAATGACTGCAGAAGCTACTGGTTATTTTACAATGTCAGTTAAACGTATTGTGTATGAAGGTAAGAAAGACATAGATTAAACTGGAAATTCTACATTGGCTACATTTATCACTCCTGATAAAAAGAGGAATAATGTGACAAAAATAAAAGCTTTAGTTGACGATTTTGATAGATGTGCTTTAAAGATCACAGATATGTATATGGTTGAAAAAATTGTACCTACTGTTAAAACTTATTTTTGAAAAACAAAAAATATTTATGAATTTGGGGAGTACTAGAACAATAAACAGAATAATTACGGAAATGGGCTTCAAATTTCGTAAAACTGAAACTAATAGAAAATTGTTGATAGAAAAATTTAATATATACGTTTGAAAAGAATAGAGTACTTAAAAAAAATACTTGAGTTTCATAGACGAGGTAGAAAAATAGTGTATACTGACGAAAGTTATGGATTATCATCGCATATTGTAAATAAATCATGGAGTTCCGTCGATGATGACAATACAGTGAAACAAAGTTTAAGTAAAGGAAAGCGTTTAATAATTGTTCATGCTGAAGGAGAAGAAGGTTTTGTTCCTAATGGTTTACTAACATGGGAAGCTCAAAGTTCTAGTGGTGATTACCATGATAATATGAATAAAGATAATATTATTATAAATGGGCCACAGAAAAATTACTACCAAATTGAAGTAAAAATTCTGTTGTGGTATTGGATAATGCGACTAATCATTGTCATCAATCTAACAGTGCTCCAAACTCAAGTAGCTTAAAAAAAGAAATGATAAATTGGTAGACTGAAAATAATATAGGTTTTAATTCAACTATGTTTAAATCAAAACTTAAGGATATAATACGTAAACACAAGCAAGCGTTGATTAAATATTTTTTGAATGGTATATTAAGTAAAGAAGGCCATGATATTATTAGACTACCGCGGTATCATCCGGATTGAAATCCCATTGAAATGATTTGGTCACAAGTAAAACAGTATATTGCAAAACCAAATCATAATAGTAGCATCAAAAAAATTTCAGAACTGTGTAAACAAAAAATGGAATCTATGGGTGATTCTGAGTGGGGAGCAGTTTGAAGACGATGATTTAGGTGAAGTACCACTAAAGCCATAACAAACTATTGTTATGTATATTAACATTTTTATTTATAATATTATAATGTATATAGATGTTGTTATTATTTTATTATATTATTAATATTATTTATTTATTATTATTATATTATTTATATTATTTTACAATTTCTACTCTTTGTTCTTAAATTAAAGATTATTATCAGAATATTTGATTTTAAATTAATATTGTAAAATACATTTTGTGACAATTGTTGGTTTTTTATTGATGAATTTTCGGTAATAATATTCAAATACGGAGAACCACTGGTTTTCTGTTATCACGCCGCCGCCTCAATTTATCTGGTAACGACTGTATTTGAATACTTAAGAGGACGCTACACCAGTATGTATTGTATAACTTTTTTTTTTAATTTTGATATCGAAAAAATAAAAACGACATTGCACAGTAAATGTTCTCCTCTTTACAGTGTGAAAATTTGGTTGCTTAGCTTGGACTACAGCCTGAGTGATTCTCACAAGCGCTATCATAACCAACTTTGGCGTAAAAAATTCCAATTTTTCATTCATTTTTTTCACTGGACTTCTGAAAACCACTAGGAATTTTAACCAGAAAAGATACTAAAGTTGAAAATTGAAGCATTATTTCGACTACTTATCGTGTATACATATCGTGGACACAAATAAAAAAATAAAACACAATATCATAACAAAATCAAATACATACATAGTGCTGCTCAGAATCGTATATATTATATGTAGTACTCATAGTCATAGACCTTAAACTAATAGACGGGCAATAGTAGCAGTTCAAACTGCACACATGCACATTAATGAGTACAATATTTTTAAAACCGTACAGATGTAAAGTACGATAAAATACTATGTATTCTATGTAAAGTATTTGGTACGATAAAATATTATAAATAATATTTAATTTGTACTTTGTAGTTTGTACTTTAACTTAAGGCTTAAACTACAACAAGTACCCATACAATATTATTTTATACAATCAAGTTTGATCAAATCTGACATCAAATTTCGCTGCATCACTGTGTTATGTCTTACCGTGGCTCATAGTGCATATAGTATACGTAAGGATCGTCTATTAATATAACGTCTATGATAGTACTATATATAAATATTATTAGTTAACCTAATTAATTTAAAAGTTAAATCAAAGTTATTTAAAGGAAGCTACCCATACATTTGTTGTCTCCGTCTTACACATGCAGGACATAGTAAATTGTCGTTCACTACTTTCAATTGTATGATGTTAGTTTTGATACTATAGTCTGTCTCACGAGAGAACGGGACCGGCAGCTGACCAAAACTCGTTTGCCGCCGCACGTCCCCCACCAACTTTTCGTTGTAAGGGTGATCACGTGGTTATCCACTCAACAATCGAATCAGTCTACATGCGCGAGACAGTCCCGTTCTTTTGTGAGACAGACTATAGAGTGAATTGACCTATTATAACATGTTTTGATAATAACATTATCTGTGCTTAAGCTTTGGCTTTTATTCAATATTTTAATTTTTAAGCGAGATATGAGCATTTTCAATTTTGATATTTCACATACACATATCTTACTTAAAAATGAATATATTAAAAAATCACCAACGCTTAAGCACAGATAATATTCTTACCTAAAAGTGATAATAGATCAATTCACTCTAATATTAAAACTAACAACACACTATTTAAACTATTGAATAGAAATCTGCCATGTCGTGCATGTGTAAGACGAAGACAACAAATGTATGGGTAGCGTCCTCTTAAAATAAAATATTACTTTTAACTTGTATCCATGGTTATTTTTGTGATCTCCAATTTCTGCTCCATGACTATAACACTAAAATATAAAAATGTTCAATATACGATTATGTTTATTTATAATAAAAAACCTAACTTAGTGGAATAGTATTTAAAGAAAAGTAATTTATGGTGTAAAACTGTAGAGTAAACATTTAAATTAAAAGGACGGCAAACAACACATTTTGTGCTGTTGCAGTCTTACAATGTACAATATTCCAAATCTGAAATCAGCAAACTAACTTTGTGTTGTTTGAGCATTAACAATAGAGTGATTGACTTATTACCAAATTTAAAGGTAAGAATATTATCTGGGAATTTCAAAAGGTTTTTATTAATTTTAATATTTAAATAGCAATATTTTACATAGGTAGTTACACTTATTTAAAAATTAAAATATCTATAAAAGCTCTGAGTCCCCAAATAATATTGTTTACTTTTAAGTTTTATATAAAAGGTCAATTCATTCTAATATTAGATGCAAAGTTGCTATGTAACAACATGTAATTATAATTATACATGCAATATGACAGAGATAACACATGCAGGTTTGATGTCCTTTTAAATGTATTGACTGAGAAGTTGTAAAATACTTACGGCCAAACATAATTGAAAGTATGAACATTCCAAGCATATTACAGTTAAACTGTCTATGACATCCTGACAATAAGTGCAAGTGTTATCCATAGTTGGAATCTGTAAGTAATATTAAAAATATAATATTTATTAATATTAATTTTGGCAGTACTTAAAAAAAAAAAAAAAAACAATAATAGTTTAAGTATACTTAAACTTTAATGCAGTTAAGATCTCAGCGTCGGCCAGCTTTATACTAATTTATAACCCCCGGAGTTAATTATCTGTACGCCTGTTGTGAAGTGTAGTCAGAATAAAAATCCCCGGTCTACAATATTACTTACAACCACATGAAAATTATTGAACAAATATATTGGTAATTAGTGTAATTACCACGTTATTAATATTTAATTACAAATATATACCTAATTCTATCATGAAAACAATTAAAAATC
>WHPZ01572315.1:0-14727 GCA_016617965.1 Macrosiphum rosae | reverse complement strand
TTTTTTAATTAAATGCAGGTACCTACATTATTTTAGAAGTATTTGCATTTCCGTCCCAAGTATTGTAACTACATAGTACAGATAAAGTCCTTTATGTAAACATTTAACGAATATAACATAACTGCACCTATACATTTTAAATATATAGGTGTATATACAAATATTAAAGTTATGTTACAACACACTTAATACAAATACATATTATATATAAATTCATTTTGTGTTGTTAAATTCAACAAACAATATATATTTTAACACAGGTAGGTACCCAAATGTATATAATATAATAGCAAACATAAATTTAAGTTAAAAATATATGTGTATATTATCCCTCTATATTATTATAATATTGGTTGACTCGGTCCTGAATTTTAATTTCTCAAATTATGTCCATAATTTATATAGGAACATCAAGCAAATAAAATTTACTGGAGTAGATATTATCCTTTGTTTTAATCATCGACTACATCTGAAAATATTGCAATAACACTTTTAGGTTCCTATATAGGACTGTGTTCCACCACTTCCACCAAATTAAGTTGATGATTTTTTAATATTAAAAATAGTGAACGTATTCTTTTCTTTAGAGCAAATTAAGTAAAATAAATATTAAAAAAAATTAACACCCGATACCAGTATACAAAAAAGAAACGACCCCCTCCCCGTTCCTTATCTGGAGCGTCATTTCAGTTTTTTCTTAAGTAAGGCGAAAAAACAGTATAATTATTATTTTAAATCCATAAGTGAACTATCTGCCAATTAATGTTCATTTTGATAAAATAATAAGTTTATATTACAAAGACGTCCGTTACGCACGCATGCAAAAGTTATAACAAAACAAATAACTTTTCAAAAGACTAAGATAGCAGCCAGTAGGTACAAAAATCTAAAAAGTATATAAGTTTATAACTTAAAAACCTTTGTCTGTACTTGGTAGTCGATTCAGTTAGTAGTTATGTAAAAAAAAACTTACAATTTAACAGATTTTCCACCATTATATGTTTTGTTAAAAAGAAGTATTCATTTGAATGACAATATGATAAAATAGATGGATTACTAACTTTTTGTTTTCGTCTTTAATCCTTATATTATACATATTTATATAAACAATATAATACTCACACTAACGAGTAACTGTGTACATCGTATTTTTTACTTACTTAGCATACAATAAGATTAACCAAAAACAATATGCAAATGGGCGAAAGTCTTTATGTGACAAATGTAATATGATGGACTATGATGGACTATATACAATACAATATTTTGTTATATTGTTAATTCATATAATATCAAAGTGTTGATGAAATATGAATAGAGAAGTATTTTAAATTGAATGAGAAATTTAATGCTATGGCTTAGTTTAACTGTATAATATATTATGTATATTTTTTTAAGCCACCAAAGCTATTAAATTTATTATAAATATATAATATCAACAGTTATGCCTATAGCGAATATAATATATTTATTTTATGAAACATTTATCATATAATTTGCTATACCTACTCGTATAATATTAACACTTCATCAACATTTTGTTAAATAATATTTATGCGGATTGCACAGTTTGGACTTATCGACGTTTAGAACTTAGAATAATGTACGAATATCAAGTCGAAAGTTAACTGTATATTTTATTGATGTCGCGTGACCTATATATATATATTATAATTTATATAATTATTTTTCGTTCGATTTGTTGTGGCGGTGAGAATAAGAACGGTATTCGATAATGATTTCCCATACACGTTCCACCCTGAAACACAATTCGGCGAACGCTCGTCCACCGCTCAGGGGTGGAGGGGGCACCCTCATACGATGTGTCTAAGTCATATTATGTGTATACGTAGGTACCTATAAATACATATACATATAAATCGTTGCCGTTGCGTCGACCGTATAGACTTTGTTCGTTTTACCTATTTTTCTTTTATTCCTTTCGACTCCTCTTCCGTCCGCTTTAAGTACAAACCCCGGTGAGGTATCCCTCAATCGCACCCCGTCGCCACCGTCTCTCCGAGAGAATCCATCACATCTCGCATGGTCGAGGTATCGAAGTCTCTTAGTCGTCGTCGTGCGATCGCTATCGTCGTGTATCTCGTGTTATTGTGTGCGTGTGTGTGTGTGTGTGTGTGTGTGTGTGTACCAATAGAGGCACTGCGTCCGTCGGTTGGTATATACTATAATAATATAATAATATAACCCGCCAACATAATTACCGGTCCATTATAATAACACGATATATACGCGAGCACACGGTGTGTACAATATTATATATGCGTACACAATGTTATTATTTATATGTATTTTGTTCTCGACGGAATGAAAAAAAAAAATAAAAATATTAAAAATTAATGCGTCATTATTATTACTATTATTATCACCCGCAGTACCGCGGCGCGGTGTATCTTGATCACAGTGTATATATATTGAACATTTTCTGAATAGTTTTCTCGCCAAACTGACCGGATCGGCCCCGCGGGCGATCTCTAATGTGTATAATATACGTATATGATATTACATACACTCGTCGTATGCACATCATAATGGGTACGAGTATATAATATGTATATACTAATAATATTAGGTACTAAAGCACGTTATAATACACGTTTTAGTACGTCGAACCTGCATTGTGTGGTGGTGGTGGTGTGTTACGGTTTTTACCTTCCTTATATTTTTGTTTTTATTTATTTATTTTGTTGTCGATTTTTATATATACATAATACCCATACCGGGATTGCCCATTTTTAAGTTTATTATTATTATTATTGTTATTTTATTTTTATTTTTTTTTTTTTTAATAACAAGGCACGCGGGAGTAACGACGTTATAATCGGTGGCTTCCACTCGGTAATTTTCAAACCATTGTATTCAAATTTTCACCTCTCCACCCCCACTCATCACCGCGGGACATTTCTCGCAATGATAAATCTACTGGATCAATAACTATGGTCGTTTACTCGTAAGTTGCAGTATATAGGCGTATACAGTATAAACTCGCTGTACAACATATTTTTATACCTACACTCGAGTGTATTATAACGGAACAAATTATCGCGACAAAAGTACACATCTGACAATGTACAAACATGCACGCAATACCGAAACCTGAATAGTAATTTATTTTTTTACAGGAACTGTCGTTAATTTATATAAAAAAAAAATTAACGTGACTCGCAATGGTTTTATACCACCTCCTCGACCGCATATTATACTTTGTGTCGTGACTTTTTTCTTAAATAATATAATTAAGTCATTATGTATTTAGCATTCGGTATCGTGAGGCGAAACCCCGAAATCTTGACTGCAATGTAATCACAAATGTTTTCACGAACATGATCGTAGTTTGTAGATATTATATATTCGCTTGTATAATTTTATCCCGTGAGAAATATTAACATAATATTATTACTTATTAGATCCATTACGGAGTTAAGTACCCACCTAGTTATATATATTTTAATTTAACGAAACTTCGTGATTATACGAGAGGGTCCCAGAACATATTATTTTGCTGCGGCAGTGCAGCATACCTATCTCTTTTATTTCGAAAATTATAAAAAATAATTATACGATAAAGCTTTAAGCTTAAGTATCTCAGCAACCAGCGTGTGATTTATTTTTTAAGCCCAGATGACCTAAAAGTAAAATAGTAATAACACTCGGCATTGAAAATTGTCAGTACCTACATATAAATGGCATGTGTAATATTGTCATCAAATATTTAAATGTAGTAAATAATTTCACTATAGACATTGGAAAAACGTATATAACAGTCTTAAAATTAAATAAGGTATAGGCAACTTAAATTATTTATTACATATTATAGGTATGCCTTATAATATAATAATAGGATAGTTATATCAATAATACTAATAAGCGTAACATTGATTTATGGTACATGCCTATTGTTGGTAAGTAATATAATTTTACACCTGTCTAAATTCGTAGTGTATAATATAATAGGTTTATAGGTAGGTACCTACGTCTTTAGTGATTTCCCTCTTTAGCACTGTTTATTGATGACGTCCGTGAAAGTCTATTATACAGTATTAGCAAAACACGATACATCATAAATCTTTATTATATTTTTAAGTGGTATTATTAATACTGTAACCGAACACTGAACTCAAAATATAGTATTATACTGACATTTTATATTTTAATGAATTAATATTTCACTCTATACCTACGTTTTGATTCTGACAGTCATGTTCGGACAATTTACGTCTGACGCACCCATGATGAACATTTTATATATATATATATATATATATATATATATATTATACTGTTACAAGAATTCACCCCCAATTTTATCCTTTATTTTTTTTACCTTTCATCGTGTGTACGTATTTTGTAGATGAAACAACTGATAAAATATAAACATTATACTACCTATATGTATATGGTTTTTTTTTTTTTATAATAGTATCCATACACTTTCAAACAGAATGCTTGTTATTCTTGTATTTAAGATTTAACTAAGCTAATGTATATGGATCTATAATGTACTCAATGTCTATCTCCAATATGTTCGACTTGTCCATTTAGTAGTTCTAAGAAATTCAATTATTATAGTTTTGTGATGAGCTGCAGCTTACTGCAGTGGAGGTCAAATCAATAATAATCATGTCGGGAGTTGTAATTACGACTGAATTGTACACGCATTTTCTGTGATCAGTATTCAATATAGATACTATAATATATATACTCAGTCGAAATAAAAGGCGAAAATACAGCTTCGGGGACGATATTTGTCTTGTTCATTTTAATAAGCTACAGTACCTTTTGTACAATTTAATAATATTATTCTATGCCTAGCTAGACTTATATTATTACGAGTTCTTATAAGTTAGAACTTTATAAGTAGGTATTCCAATTACGGGTGGACGTGTCTTAAAAAATAATACAAGACGTATAAAATATATTGGTTTTAATTGATTTTATTTTCAAATAATAAGTGTTATGACAATAATAATAATATGATGTCTGCAAACAAGTTTAAAGTTATCAAAAATCAGAATAGAAAAACAATAAAAATAAACGACCCAAAATTATGATGTAAACAAGTCTTTTGATGGGTATAGGCATTATACACCATACACGAGTATGCAGTATTATTGAGATACAAATGCCATGCCATCGAATTACTTAACATATCAGAAAATATGTATACATAATTTATGGATACACACCAATCGGTATCATACCCGATACCTGTTGAGCTGGAAACCAGAGTAGGTACACAACATTAGGCTTACACCACTGGAAAGAAACATGGTATAAAATTACCATAACAACCGGATAGTTGTAGTATTGATGAAAGTGTTCCTAAATTTGCCTTGGCCTCTCGATGAACAAAAAATTTACTTTGATTTTGCTACTTAGATATATTTATATCAACACTGATGAAAATACCTCAAATAAAGTCACATCTACATTTTTAGTACATTTCGGCAATAAACCGAGCTTAAGCCTAATAACTATAATTTTTATAAGTAAAAGTACTTGTATAGGTACTTATATGGGTCTTCTGTTACTCCGCACGCGCGTGTACTAATGTGTAGGTACTATCATAAACCCATTATTAAATTTTGAGTTCGTATTTTATTATTTTTTTTTTTTTTAAATAGATCGACTTGTAGATTTACGAGATTAAAGCCTATCTGAGGTTAGTTCTAATTTACATATAACTACATGTAATTATTTTATTTATATAGCTCTAATATTATGAAAACAACAAAAATAATACTTTTATACCATATTATAACCTACATCTGTTAGGTACACATTTTATATTCGTTTTTTTAATTCATTTTTATAAAAAAAACAACTTTATAAAATAATATGATATCAAATTTAATATCTAATTTTTAAACAATTTAGTACATATTTAGGTACCTATATCCTTTTTAATATCTACTATGCAAATTTCACACTTTAATTAATTATTATAGGTAACTAAATAGGCGGTAATACAAATTATATGAATGAAAACAAAATAAGGATTTTTACAACTACGCATAATATTATAACATGGAAATAATAGAAAAGTATAATATAATCTAATTATTCTTTTAAAATCAAAGACTTTAAAATAATGTAGTTGCGTAGTGCTACTGATTACTGCCTACTGCACGAAGCAGTCCATTAGTGTTACTTAAAATAATTTATATTATATCATTGCCGGTATATAAAAAATAAAATAAAATATTATAATAAATTATTCATAAAATATTAAACCTTTCCATTAGTTTACTATACCTACTCATACTATTGTATTTTAATTGTTTAAAATAGTTAATTTCTTTAACTATGGCTTTTTAAGTGCCTGCTGTCAGTCAAAACTTAAATGATAATCTCAAATAATACACAATGCATTTATATACATGACTACATGAGTATTTTCTGTATTTTCAAGTTAAGACTTTGTGGTTGGCAGGGCCATTTCAAAAAGTAAATAATGATAATAATATATCGTACTATAGAGGTCGCTAACTGCCGACTCGTGCAATCAAAATATTATATAAAATTTGTATGAAAATTGTATTGTTTTATCACTTCGCTCGGCTGATCTTCTAAAGTTGACGTTCAGTGATTCACTTTCCTTTTATTATAATTTATTTTGCTCATTGTTTAATCATAATCATAGTATTAATTTGGAAGTATACAAATATTTTTAGATAAAAAATAAATTTCCAAAATAGTCACTATATGAATTTGGATAATGGATAAAACGGATAAAATGAAATATTTGTAACCGTTTACTTAAAACATTGCACACGAATTGGCATTCAATGGTCATTTATTATTTAAAACTACTTATTTTTATTTACATACTAACCACAACTCCATAGTTACAGAAGTATTTTTTTTATATATACAATTAGAACTTAACCTTACGTTGTTTTTAGTTCATTAAGTATTTACTATTTATGAGGTGAAACACTCAAACACTATAGTCACTACCAATCGTTAAAATATTTACTTTGAGAGACATACCACATACCTACGTTGACAGAAACTCGTTGTTTTAATATAGAAATCAATAGGTGTTAGTGGTGGTTAGTCATCAAAACGAAATGGATTGTTTTAAGAAGGGTTAAAGTTTGACAGTAATCATACGTTACATGAGTAAAATATAAATTACACGGTAATATTATAATAGTATGAAGAATATAATTTTTCCTATGTAGTTTTTTCAATTCTGTCTATATTTCTGTAGAGAAACGAAAATAATTATATTCTCATATTGTATACATTTTAGTAGGTACAGCGTATATTAGTTAATACACATATTATACTTCTCATTGATAAAACACCGCGATGTGCGATGTACATTGGATTTAAAAGTACAATATAATTATTAAGTAGCTAGGCAGGTATTAGGTAACCTAACCAATTCCATTGAAAAACATATTCAATTGTACCTATATACTAACATAGGTATCATATACAAACATTATAATTTATAATACTATATTAAATGAAAAACAGCAGGTAACAATAAACATTCGAAAATTGCTGCAGCTATACAATAAAACACTGGCGATCAAAATAGTGGTTCATTCACGAAAAAAAGGATTTCTTACCACACCCCCGGGTAACGAAGGAAAAAAGGTCTATTAATTTGGAATTTAAAATCCCGGAAACAGCAGTGGCCTACCCTAATCGCACTATCGCATACCTATATATATATATATATATTATGATAAGTGGTATTATACGTATATATCAAATGTAATAACATAAATCGGCTTACCGTCCCATAAATCAATCGAGCGGGCAATTATTTTTTTTTTCTCTCTCGACATTTGTTTTTCTCCCGCACGGTAGGCCTTGTCAATAATTGTTGGGTTTTTTTTCCCTGTCGCCGAAGACCCCGGGGCCTAAAAGCGCTGCAGAAGCGATATACCACGAAACGTATACATTATAATATATAATTCACATACAATACTTGTAAATGCGCATATATATATATGTATAACAATAAAGACGACCCCCCCAAGCGCCGGGCGAAGGGCGCAACTCTCCCAGAAAAATAATATTATGTTATTATTATTACTATATATTATGGTATCGTGAATTTTTCAGACGATGTAAAATTATAAAATAAAAACGTTTTCGAACGAAACACACATAATATAATAATAATAATATTGTTATATATCGTACTCGGAGTGCAGGCGGCAGCGGAGAGGGAACGAGTAAGAAAACGGTTTTTATTGACCGTCTCCGTCTCCACCGCCGCCGCCGCCGCCGCCGCCGCCTTCGTCTGCCCGTCGATCCGCGCTGGCTGCACGAGGAGACAAATTGTCATTAGCGACGCTCACAGCGTGACACTAGTGGCGCCTGGTTCACCCCCTGCACGTCACCGCAATAACGTCGTGTAAAATATGTCTGTCCTCGTACCAGCTATAATACGTCTACAGCGACTACACATATATGATAATAATATATATAATATAATATGTGTATATGTATAGGTACACTGATATAAACCACCGCCACTGATACTCACCCCTCGAACTTCGTCAGCGATCGCGCGCCACATGCATTCCACCTGCCCGCCGCCGCGTTATTACTGAAATTATTTTATATTATTATTACGGTCGTGTTATAACAATAATATATATAACATATACCGTTGAGGTTTATTATACAGGGTGATCCACCGCGTTTTCCCATTTCCGCGTTGGTATATTATTATTATTATTATTATGCTTAGGGTTTACTTTATAGGTACTCTGTAGACTATAATACACCGGGTTTAACGTATTGTATAATGGAAGTCGCACTCGCGTGTGTCTTATGTTTCCGTCTTACAAAATACGTGTGACATAGGTAGCAATTTTTAATATTTTTTGGTATATATGTTTTATTCTATCGAGGTAAAATGTATACGACAACATATTATTATATTAGTTATAAGTTCCAATCTATTTATTTCAATTTTTTTTTAATTTGTCCATCTCTGTTTTTACATTATATATTTCATTTTTATTTATATTACTTTTAGTCACGTTCTGTCGTCCGTCCATACTTCGTAGTTTAACGCGTCGTGTTTCAACTTGAAAGTCTCTATCGGGAAGCAATAGAATTCGGATTGTAACTTTCACGTGCATATAGGAACCAATTCGGATGCAACCGAAATATTAGGTGTTTGAAGTACACCGGAAAACGGTAAAACTCGGTGTCTCACCCTGTATATACGGCACGACGTTTACCCTACCTACCTATATAAAGTACAAATAGAGGCTCATCGCGAGCGGCGCTGCACATACGGTTTTCCCGGTCCCTTCGCCCATACCCCGAACCATAATTAAAATGTTCTCGCGTCGAAATTGTGTTCGGGTAGGTATGTATATACGTAGTATACGTACTAGATACACACATTGCACATACCCGACTATCCGAGTGCGTACTGTGTGTATAAATATAAATTTGGTAAACCATTCGCAGCCACCGACCGGGTATTAATTACCCGAATCCGGACCTTAAACGACGTGGGGGACGGACGATGTACAAATATATGACGCATAAAAACCGAGTAATTTTAAATGCGTGATACTCGCGTTCCTTACGTGAATAAAAAAAAAAAAAACGACTGTAATTAAAACCCGCGAGCTTATATATACATATGCGCACAGCAGATAGTTAAATTTAATTACAAGCGGAATGAAGGAAAAAAAAATCGTCTCTTAAACTGCTGCAGGATGGTATAATTACGTAGGTATTACGCACGTGAGCAAATTAAATTGCTAAAAGTTTCTGTATCACAATAACGGCGTCCGTTATAATTTATGATATTATATAATATAGAACGTACCTTTTATTATAATTTATTTTAAATCTTCAGAATATTATTAAAAATCGCAAATTTTCAAACACAAAAGTCCATACGATTATCAATGTTTTACATGTGGACATTGATAAATTAAAAATTAATTCTACGTCATACTAAAATCGACAACACCAAAAGTCTATATATAGGCATCTGCTAATCTCCATTTAGTTCTAAAAAGCGCTCGAATGACGAATGGGGGAAAGTCAAGATTTAAAAATCTCAAAAAAAAAGAACTTTATGCATACCTAATATAGGTATATGCATTATAATTATTTATAAGACGGAACACGGAAATATATTATTTTAATTTATAATCGGTTAACATAATAATAGTACCTAATAATAATAATAATAATAATATTCTCAGACAGGTGGTGTCAGGTATAGGTATATTATATGTTAAATAAATATTAATATACAAAGAACAAAGTGTTAACTAGAGATGTTATTTTTTAAACTCAAAACAATCTATTTAAAAGAGATGAACAAAAAAAAAAAAACTAGTTTTTTATGACTTGTAAACGTTTAAGTCTTAATTACTAACAATGATATTATGATACGATAAAATTGTTATTTTCCTTTGGACAATTAAGTTAGTAATTTAGATCAGAGAAAAAAAATAATTAACGAACCAATTATTTGATGAACGTATTAAATAGAACCGGTTAAACGCGAATATTATTTGTTAGAATGTTAGATGAATGTTGTCCAACGGCAAAAAAATATTTAATTACTATATTTTTGATGTTTGATTTTTTTTTTGTACTTACAATATACTTAAATTTTTAAAAACATAATTAATTAACTCAGAATTTTAGATTCAAGTAAACACAAAAATACATATTTCTTCAAAATTAGTTTTATTGATCTTATTTCACAGGCATTACTATTACTGACCGAGTTAAAAACCACAGGCTATGTACATCATTACGTTTGTAAACCTTACTTTATAACAAAAGCGATTAATATGTTATAATATACTTACATTTTCGTAATTTATCGATGAATTTCTTTCCAAGTCGAATATTTATCGAGAAATTATAATATATTCTCGCATTAAAACATAAATCCTTATTAAAACAAAACATTCCACAGTACCTATATCTATACGTTTTTATAATTTTCTCATGCGAGAGATTTTGAGGGGAAAAAAAACGTGGCTAATAAATTACGCCGTTTTATTCCCAACAATCACGAGTACCTGATCTTAAGTACACGTGTATATTATACCTACATATTATTATAAGAGTGTTTGAGTATTCAAATGAAAAATGTCCCCTTTTGAAAAAGAAAAAAAAAACAACAATAATAAACCCAGTGCGAGAATCAAAAATTAGTTTTTAATAAGCCGATAAATTTCTATACGTTATTGCCTCGGGTCCGGACGACGTCGACGTCGAGGAGTCGAGATAAATTATAATCAAACGACGCAACGACGTTTGTCCTGAAGAATGATAATTTATAGGACGAAACCGCAGGGAACAATGGGACATTACATGCTCTTCGCCTTATTTATTGTTCATCCCTGCCATTATTTTTTTCCCCGTGTTCTGGTGCGCGCACCATCGTACCTGGCGTCCCTTACACCCCGAGATGAACATATATTATACGTATGATTTTTTTTTTTTTTTTTTTTAAATTTATTTCCTTTTTGTTTTTAGAAATATCACGGGGCTTCTCTCGACGCCGTCGTGAAATCTCATTCACAATTATTTAGGGACCGGGTTTAATTTATTTCTTTATTTCACTAGTCGTGGGTACCATCCACGTGACGCGTACCTACGCCTATATACGTATTATTGCTACAAACCATACAAGCTAAATATTTTATGTTCAATAAAGACTGCAGTCAGCCTGGGTTTGGATTTTTTTTTTTTTTTTATTCACTGTCGTTTTTAAACTCGTGAATTTTCAACCGAATGGGTAGACAGAATAACTACCAAATTTTTTATGAACAGTATATACCTATACGGCTATACACGTTTACAGATTGTCGAAATTTCACATATTTTTGTTTTTATCATTAACGTTCTAGACATCTTCTTCACATCATCGTGGAGTAGGTAACGTCGCAACAATATGCTTTTAGAGTACACCACTGGTGCAGTTGTATGAAGGAATACCTCGACATTGCAATTTGTAGGTAACCTAACATAACCTTAAGGGTTAAAAATGCGTGAAGGACACACATTCCTAGTAGGACTAAAATAGTTACTTGACTTTTTGGTGAAATATTTAGGACTATAATCTAATGCCATACCCGTACATTATTTAGGCGAAACATGACGTGCGAGTTTGCCAATTATTTCGGCTCTATCGTTGCTGGTCACGTTACTGTAACCTGGGATCCACAGCATTAGAATATGTTTGTTTTATATATGGGCTGTGCAACTAATGTTTTGTATATTATTTCTTACAATATCGATTAAATAGAGAGTGTTTTTTTTTATGCTAGTTAGAACGCTGAGCGAGTAACAGCATAATAATATTATTATGATTCGATTATCATCTGTATACAGTCTATTGATACTATATAATTGCACGTCTTGTGTGTCAAATATGGTTATTTGTTTATTTTAATATGGATATATATAATGAGGTAAAATATGAAAGAATAAAATTGAGTCTGCAGAGGAAAATATTGCATCCGAGACATGGAAGGCCAAAACTGATTTTAGCAATAAGATTCATTCGTTATTTTTGTATACACGACACGTCATTCCTATATATATACCTACGACCTACCCCTATATTATGTGCCGTGCTGTCCGCTGGTTCTTATGTGTCGAGAGTATATACACAACATTTAAGTACACAATATAATAATACGATAATATCGTTTGCACACATACATCAAAAACTGGGCGTAAACACGTGTTTAGTGAAAATTGAAAGGATATATTATTATTATTATTATTACTATTTTTATTGTAGAACAAAAAATTACTCTCTCAAGTGTGTTTGGACAGGTTATAAACGCGTGCGTCTTAAAAAGAGGCGGGATAAATGGGCGGTCGACTTAAATCTCATTTTTAAATAATAATATGACGTTTACATTATTATATATAGGTAGGTACACATGGATAATGGATACATACGTTTAACGATCGCAATCGAATAGTTCGTTGTCATTGTTGTCACTTGTCATCGTTTTAAATGTTCTTACTGCATTATATGCTCGCTCATCAATAATATATTTGTCCGTATTATATTATGAATATTTATGACCAGGTACTCTCGTTTATCGAATTCTTGATACGAACGCACTGAAAAAATTCCTCCACTCATCCGTCGCGTATATATATTATAAAGGTATAAACCCGAATAACTCTTTCGTGCTTACGATAGTAAGGTCTGCTCGTTGTGGATAATTGGTGGTTATAATAAAACAACCTAATGGGACACGAGGAAAAATAAAATGAAAATAAACAACAAAATATCGTAGACTTTTCGAGCGCCATAAATTTACCCGTGTCGTGTAGATTATTCGTGTTTTTGATCTTTACAAAACCAGTAAAAACTGAATTGATTATCGCGTGAAGTCTGGTACTGACAAATATACACACCACCTTGACATTGTAATGGGCAAATTAATTTTATTTTTATTTTTCATAATCCTAACTACCTGTTTAAAAAAAATGTATAATAAGAGGGTAGGGTAATATTGTGTAGGTAAATGTAAAATCATACAATCGTGTTGTCTCGTAAAAAAATATAATGTACCTACATTAAAAATACAAAAGTTAAAAGAGTTTGGAAACAAAAATGGTTGTTAGGATTTGTATACAAAAGAAACGACTTATTTTTGTATTTTGTTCACATTTTATTATATATAATATATATCATATACTATAATTATATACTTAACTAATCATTAGCTATAGTAGTTTAATATTCAAAGTTCTACAAGCCATAATAGATATTCAATATTAACTAGGTTAAGATAATATAATATGTTATGCTTATGTGGAAAAATATAAACGAAAATTATGGTACTCATTAAAATATTTTTTTGGTTTACCATATACAGTATAATTATTATTAACACAAAACATTATTCACTTGTTTAAAAACATAATCATTACACTTATCGTGTACATCGTGTTATTTTTTTCTAATACCATAGTCTGCACGGTTATAAGTTTTGAAGGTTTTGGCATGTTAACTTTACAGTTTACGGCACGGATCAATCATCGTCCCACGATTTTTAAAAAATAATTTAATCGTTTATTTATCTATTTAGATAAAAACTATTATTATTGTTAAATTTTTTTAATAGATGTTCAACAATACAATTGAGATATTCAAAATACTATTTATGTAACGTGTTTTATATGGCAAACTAAACAAGTTATCGTTTATGTAGTAGGGACATGTAATAAAAAATACAATGTTTGATCACATAATAATTAAACTTTGATTCAACGTTTAAGATAAATGAGAATGGGTGTAAAAGTGTTTTAAAATAATGTTTATTATTTGTGTCAGTATTTTATCTTTAAATTGAATTACAAGCAACATGCTTCTAAATGGTCATGAGTTAAATTATGATAAACTGAAGTTCTATAGGTTTATGGTGTAATAGATACACAAAACAGTTATACTTATATCATTTAAAAAATATTATCTCTAAATACTTTGTACACTATTATTATAATTTATAATTTATACTATTTAAGTAAATTAATTATAAGAGTAAATATTATGCTTTCCATTTTTATTCTTCATTTCTAGAATACATAAATTTAATTTTATATTTACATTTATACAATAATTATATAAATGTAAAAATACTGTAGTAGTGTAATTATGTCAGTATTATTTCATTATTATCTATATAAATACACATATTATATTAATATTAATATTAT
>WHPZ01572314.1:0-22079 GCA_016617965.1 Macrosiphum rosae | reverse complement strand
CGATCAAGCTGTTTCGGAGGAGTATGGTAACTAACATTGTGACACGAGAATTTTATATATTAGATAATATTAATGCAGTCTCACCTAACTATCGTGTGATAAGCGCGTACGTCGAGTTTGAATCTCGGATGAGAAAAATTATATTTTTCATTTTCTTTTTCGTAACGTAACGTTTTTCGATTTCTAATACACTGATTTCACGGCAACCAATAATTATTATTATAATAGTTTTAAAACCCATGGCAACCATTTATAAACAAATAATAAACAACGTAACGTTTTTGTGTAACTTAACGTTTTTCGATTCTATGTGCCAAAGCAAAGACATAAAATGTCAAAAACGTATTAAGATGTTAAGACGTAAATGATATAAATAGAAATTATTTCTTTAACGACACGTGTACTTGTATGTTATTATATAATATATAATAACATACAAGTATTATCGTGTATTTGTTTATTGCATTGCAATTGTAATATGATTACAGTAAACCATGACGCGTTATTGGCACTGCAGTTATTGTTCACCAAAATACTAAGAAAAAAAAATTAAATTATGTTGTTTTCACAATATTCAATACTGAAATATCGAACTGTTGTTTTAATAGGTTATTATTTGAGATTAATAAATAATTGTATTCAACAGAAATATAGTAATATTACTATTTACTAATATAATAGTAATCCATTGCTATTTTATATTGAAATGTCATCTAGCTCCGACCAAGGGACAATACGATGGAATTTACAAACCTACACACTATGTTTTTTAAAACATAAAATAGTATAAAATATATATATTAAGATACCAATAAATTACCATTTTCATCATATTAGTACATCGAAGATTATCTGTAAAAAAAAATCAATGTAAGGTAATAATCTAACGATTATAGTTGTTTCAGGATAATTATTATCGAAACCTTACCCCCATAAACAACAGTTCGTACTCAAATCCAAGGAATAATGTATTATTATATCAACGGTCGTATTTTTTTCTTTTTCTTTCTTAGACCTTCATTATACATGTACCACAAAATGATATTCTTTCGAATTGCTTTTTTGTCTTCGACAACATCACGTCATTGATATACTTGCGTTTAACTAAATAACAATACTTGATGGAAATTTCAAACATACAGAAAACCATTATTCTGTTAAGACTATATATATATAATATCCCATACATTACGTTCACAAACAGTCCCTAGACGGTTCCCCCCAAGGACTTGAGGGACTAAACCATATTCAGTCATGACGTAATCTCCGGATACCGTAGTAATAATTATTCATTCTAAATAATCCACATCTTTAAAACATAAAATATTAAATATTAAGATGGAAATTAATTGCGATTTTCACTCTCTTAGTACATCAATGATTTGTGTAAAAAAAATTAAGATTATCTTCTAATTAATTGTAGCAGTATAATAACGAACAACCGACGCAATTTTTTTTTCTTAATATAGACGAGAAATCAATTTTAATATGGAGATGGCTTATATTGTTGCTCCCAAGTCTACTATTATTCAGAACTTACCCCTACTGCGTCGTCCGTACTCAAATCCAATAAGGAATAATGTATTATTATACATCAATTGTCGTATATTTTAATAATCTACTAAGACCTTAAACAAATACCACAAAACGATGTTATTTCGAATTACTTCTTTTTTTTTTTTGTAGGTACAATATACGTCATCGGCACACTCGCGTTTAACTTTAACAACAATACTTGACTTTGAATTTCAAACATATAGAAGAACATTACTCTGTTTCCACTATTATACATATATAATATTCCGTACATTACAATCAGAACGGTCCCTAAACGGTTTCTCCCGAGGACTTGAGGGACGAAACCATATTCAGTTATGACATAATCTCCGCAGACCCTATAGTAATTATTCGTTCTAAAATGTAATCCAACTCTTTGTATCCCGTTGGTATTCTGTTATATTTTAATTATTCCTATGGTATTTTAATCTAATATTATAATATCAGTTCCTTGCAGTATGAGAATTCTGATTTTATAAATTATACAAATAATTATAGTTTCGAACGCATTGTTTATTCTAATATATGAAATCTGCTATAACGTTGTCATAAATTAATTGTTAGATTTAGATAAGTCGTGATGTTGAAAAAATTATGATTTTCTGTGGAATATTATTATACTTTTTCATTTTAAAAATCTTATATTATATATTTATGTTTATTTGGCACAATCAACGAAAACACACACAGCACAGTGAAAACATTTAATGGGGTTTTATTAATACAGGATTTGAGGGAAACGAGTTGGAAGGAGCTTATTCAAAATAGAATCAACGATTTTTTTTATTCGTAAAAAAGTAAAATCATCAATTTCGGCATTATCGTTTACAGAACGCTCTGTTATAAATTTGGTATATTATAATATTATTAGTCCACGTTAACTGTAAATAATCTCATCTTTAAAAATATTCACAAATTATTTATTTATGATTAAATGGTTATGGCAAAAACTCCAAATGTTTAGTCATTCATCATTGGTCACAGGAGTGATAGTCTGTTTGCCCTACAAACGTCGAACCACCATTCTATCATTTTTTTTTCGATAATATTTACATCATAATGCAAGACCTACATTATCAACAATCTGATTCCTAAATTTGAACATGGACTATATGAGTATTGACTGACCGTATGGAATGAAAAAAAAAAATTATTAAATACGTTTTCATGTTTTCATATTTTCCGATTAACATATTTTCATTAGTTATTTAGTTATTATACTTTAAATGGTTTTATAACTTTTTGTTTTGTCATTAATAATTATTTAGCTGGATTATGTAGTTTGATAACTTTAACGAAGATGAAATCATGATAGTGATTATGAAATATATAACTTCATTAAACTTTTAACGATCATTCAACTCGGTATCATGTTGACGTAACCAAGTTTAGAGTCTTCAGATGCATTTTACTAAACCAAAAAATATTTTGTTGGTAAAATTATTTATTATTTATTATACTTTTTGTTAATGTTTATTTTAATATCTTTAATTTTATTTTAAACATAACAAAATTATTTTATTAACTTTCGGATTTTCAAGGATTGTCTTTCACATTAGCTTTGGGACAAGAATACTAATAAATCTACATACAACTGTCGAAGAAAATGTTTATCTACGTTGACCGAACATGTTTTTGTCTTTTGTTATCTTGGAAAACATATAAAGAGTACATTGCTTAAGATTGTAATTTCATACTTAAACAATGTTCCTTTTCGTATTTTTACAGTGTGTATTCATCGTAAAAAAACTAAATTTCAAGAATCCTTTAAAAAATTACAAATGCAAGTTTCTAAATGTATGATATGCGTAAGATAAAGACAGTAAGATGTTTGAGTTCATAAAATATTTCATTTAATTATTATTTCCTCTTATTTCTATAAATAAGTAATTGTGTTCTTAAAAAAATATTATAGCTAGCACAGTAAATACGAATGACGCCATATTGGATTTCATCTTTGGAATTCTTAACATATTAACTTCGAAAAGAAATTGTTATACAATCGCACAAAAAATTATGTGGTATTAAGCTGGATAATTAAAAACACCGATATTCCGAAATTAAATTAATTGTTGAAAAATGTTGGAATTTTATTACCACCTACTTAACACATTTTTACCGATGCTCTGAATACAAATTTTTAAAATAGGTTAAACATAATAATTGCTCCAAACTGGTAGTTAGTACTTTTTATGCGAACTGATTAAATAGTATTTAATTACAATACCTAAATTCCAGTATACTTTAAACTTTTTAATGAACCCATTAATTATTACGAGATAACACTACGTGTTTAGTGTGACTACCGATTTTTTGATATTCAACAAAAAAAAAAAAACACAATTAATTTCAATTATTTATAGGTAGGTTAAAAAAAACCAAACAAACAACGTTAATGTTTAAATATAAAAATAATATTATGTTGATTTTAATTATTCGTGACGGTAAAATTAGATTAATTTAAATTTAAATTCGTGTTTGAAATTTATGAATTTGCATCAATGTATGGTATTTCTTCTCTATTGTCTAATAAGTGTCTGTCTACGTGATACAATACGTCTTGATCACTTGCGTAGTTGCGTTTATTGTAACATAATTGTTCACATATTGTGCATTAAACATATATATATATAAAAATATATACATCATATTATTATTAATATCCAAAAATGTAGATATTTACATCGTATATTCACTATGACGTAACGATGATAAAATAATATAATCGACAAGAACCATTACATAATATTATAACTATTTTAATATAGTGAGGTACATGGGTATCGTATTTATTATTGAATTAGTATGTGATGTTTTACACATCTCGTGTTATAATATCAATATAATAAAACAGGTTCTCAGGTAAACCGTCAACTGGGCAATATCTCCATTTGAGTTCACATTCAATTCGATTTTTCAGACAGGAACATCGCGCTCCACAAACCGTGAGTTTAAAATGTACAATATTAATATATTACGTATAATATGCTATTATTAGATAAGATCATAAGATTTGCTTGTGCACAGAATTGCCGTGTTTAGATTAAAAATCTCAACTACGACAGTGTAATAATTATATAGTATTATAAGTTTATCCATTTAATGTAAAACGGTACAATATAGTGTAATACAGGATGGGGCGGTAAAACAGACGATTTTCATATCTAAATGTATAGGTTAATAGCCTGTTTACTGCCCCACCATGTACATAATTCGTATTATGAATGGCATACGTTAAATCTGTAGTGATTCCAAATGCCTCACTAATTTTTTATTTTGAGGGGGTAATTTTGTTTAAGGGTGGGGGGGCCTATGGTAGGCGATTCTTTTGCGACTTATATTTTTATAAATTATGACTTAATATCGTGTAATGAAATGGTTTGTCAGACACTCTCCACAAATCGCGAGTATAAAAATGTTCAATATTAGTATTTGTGTATATTATTATTACCTACTCCTTATAAGGTTTGTATTGTGCAGTGTGCACAGAAGTGTTTAGATTACAAATCTCAACTACAAGAATGTAATAATAATATATTATAAGTTAATCCATTTAACTTAAGACAGTATAATATAGTGTAATACCTAATACCTATATTGTAATACACTATATTATAATTAAAATTAGGAATGCCATACGTCAAATCTGCAGTACGAGTACCTAATTCCAAACTCTGTGTGTGCTACGACGGGGATTAATAATTTTGAGAGTAACTAGGGGACTGTTCGTTCAAATTACAATTTAAATACTTCTATATTTCCAAAAAAAAAATATAAATAATGTACAGTAAAAAAGTGTTTCTCATTTTAAATACATAATATTTTTCCGTCACTTCTTAAATAATATACCTATACAATTTAAATAATAAAAAAATATGCTATTTTAGCATACTTAAAGTTTTCGAAATCAGAATTTGAATAAATGCATGCTTCATGAATAACCCTGTTATATTTTACACTACATTAGGTACCTACATGTTATATCTATATGTTGTGTACAACCGAAAAAAAAATGTCACTCGTGTTTTTAAAAACGGTTGGAGGGTGTTGAGATATTGAAAATCTAAATGGGAGCATCGAGTAAATAAACGTTGAGTAAAAAAACGTCGAGAATCACAATCACTGCGTAAAATAAACCACTCCGTATATAATGTAATAATAATAAGGTTCTATCTTTTAGTTGTGAGTGAGTGCATTTTATTTCTTTTAAAGATTTATTATTTGTCAAAAACTGTGGCGACGAAAACGCTTCGACGAAACACATATAAATATATAATATTATGTGCTCAGGTCACACGACGACGGTATCGTTCGCAGGTAATGATGAAGTTTTTTGAGGGGAAAGGGGGGTACACGTAGCGTATTATTTGCCTGATGTTGTTATATACGCGACGTGCTTCGGCTCGAGTGAGTTTCTCTGTGCCAAATTGGCAAGAAAATTAAACTCTGCGCCGAGGCGAGCGACAACATAATGCGTGTAGTAAATTGTCGTCGGCGCACCGCGTGTAATTTATATTATATTGTAATAATAATAATATATAGGTAGTTCGTGAGAACGCCGGAAGGCTCAGTTTGTAGTTGCTTATCGTGGGCTTATTTTTTCATCCTGTTTTCACGCTTTTCCAATACGTTATATTCACCACAATTTCCAACACAGACGCATCGCAACTATAATTGTTGTGATCACGGCTCAATATGAAGTTGAAAATATGGTGTCATAAAATTATATAATAATAATTATATTACGTGTTCACAGTGTTTGATCTATTATTTAGGTGTCTACAGGGGTTCAGCTAAACTAGTGTTTGAAGTTTTCATTTCGTAAAAAAAATGCGAAACATTGAATTTATTTTTCAACATAAATATTTATGAATAACATAATATTAACTGCTGTCGACGTATCTTGTTCTAAAGTTTTTTTTTCTCCTAAGAAACGACTTGTCGTCGACTTTGTAATTATGATTGTACTATTGATCACCATTCACTACTATACTATCTACTATAGCTATTATTATGACTCTATAGTATAATATTGATATTGACAGTACAGATATGTAAAAAATAATATTTTTTATTGCAAGTCTAATATAACATTTACATATTTTGCGTCAGTGGAATATTTTGTCGAAAATTTGAAATATCAATTGTTTTTCATTTATTTATATATATTATATTATATCATTATCTATAAGAAATACGTATAAAAAAACACAACTAACAAGTATTATTAAAGTTCACAACAATTTTTATAAAATATTGAGATATTTCTGCAAGACGTGTAATTTGAAATGAAATGTTAAAACGCTAAATTAAAATATAGTTTGCATTGTCGGGTAAAATACTGTTTAAATGTATTTAGAATGAATATTCCTATAAAATAAATGTTGTATTCAGAGTATTTTTATATTGAGACACTACATAAAATAGTGTTTTGAGTATTATTCTTTTAACTAACATAAAAACTAATCTGTAGTTCGGAAATTTCAATGCATTTAATATAATATCAGTAACTGGCACATACCACAGAACACAACAACATAATTAACGATATACGATTAAGTTTTGTAAATATATTTGTCCAAAAAAAGGTCAGTGTTCCTTTTGTTTTTAAAGAATTTAGACGACGGCGACAACGTCTATTAAACAATTAAACAATTGAATATAATGCAAGTGGAAGACTTAAAACAAAATACCGCTAAATTCGATATAAGAGCTTATATAATAATTATAATCAATATACTTATACAATATGTCAAGGGTGCATTAGAAAGATTTGACAGTTGCTCACTTCGACGGGGCATCCTATTTATTTTCCGGCAAATCAAATTAATTAAAAGTTGTTTTCGTTACGCTATAGATATTTATATAAATGTATATATAATACTTGATGTCATATGGTCATCAAATAAATATAAAAAAGTAGGTTGGTAATTAAAATATGTAACTATTCGTATATTAATGTCTTAAACTTAAAATGAGCATGCATTTATCATAACAATTATTATTATAGTGCATAATACTTATTTTAAAACTCTTGTAAATTACGAAAAAAAATTAATTTAATTTGGTAAATTTGTCATGTCTGCGAATTATTAACCTAAAGTATAAGACACATATTCTGTACCTTGGCCAATTTAATAGGACTATAATAATCGACTCACCACATGCGTAACGAACTCTCAGACTTTTTATTTCTTCATAATATTTTAACTTGTTCCTTTCCATCAGTATATTGATCCCAGTCCTTCAGTTAGAATCAATAACCATATAAATTTATTATATTATTGTATACGATGTTTAATATAATATACATTAGGTATGTAATTTAGAAACATTATATTATATTTTTCCGTATTGTTACTATTATTTTATTTCGACGTTTCTCGGGCCACCGGTCGGGGTCATTAAATGTTGACTTAGTCTAATCCCCCAGACACGGCTCGCGCATATACATACACCGCGAAAACTCAATAATATATATGTTCTTCCGTATATAACACTGTTATGGTAATAGATTCGAACGGGTTATGCCCGAGGCCGAACTCCGATATCATCGTTGGTTATACAATGTGAGAAACGCGCGAAAAACCGTGCACGTATAATATATCATTATTATACCGTAATATTTCAAAAAGCCTTTCACACACGAAACACGACAGAATCAGTCACACGCGAATCCGAGCGAATAGAGCGGTCGGGCGGTCGGACGGACAGACAGTTTTTGTAAATCGCGTAGGTACTTATATATTTCCCGACGTCTTCGTTGGACGTGGTGTTTCGCCTGCGACGTGTACGACTAGAAAGAAAAGTGGGAAGAAAATATGATATAAAAAATAACACACAACCGCTCTTTTGGGCCCGGTCGTAAATCAGGAAAACATTTTAATGCGACCTTACGCATAATAATCTTATACGTTTCCACGTCTTCGTTTTGTATACTATTATGTAATAAACGACTCTCGTGGACGCGTGTGAATTCGACCGTAATATATTTATCGGGAATAGAAAACATCAACAGTCCGACGGGTCGACGGCGCGTGTAAAAACATTTTTATCCGACATCACGATGATAATATAATCTAATGTGCGCATGCGTGCGTGATATGTATTGAAAAAATGTCATAACCTTTGTGTAGGTAGTCGTTGTAAATTAATGGTGCTATATTTTTTATTTTTTAGTTTCCTGATATTTCGAGTGCCCGAACCCAAAAAACCATCCCTCCGCTTTCACCTCTCTCCCCAAACGTGTGTGAGTCCGGTGTTTGTGCAAACAAAATGATAAATTGTAAATGGACAATCTTATAATATTAAACCTTATGATGTATTTATTACAGTTTATAATATTTGTTCAACGTCAACGTTTATCAAAATTAAAAACAGAACCTATGACTAAGGATTCATTACACGAACACTCGCAACCATATGATGTAACTCAAGCAGTCACACACTGCTTGAAATCTACGAATAATTCTCTGTTGATCCGATTTCAATTAATCGTTGATCTCAAAAGAAACAAGGTAATCGGCTCAGATTATAAAATATAATAATATCATGATATTGGCCACCTACAAGCCGATGTACCGAAATTGCCTATACACCGCGCCGGCTAACGGATATAAAATGTAATATTGTTATTTAAGATATAAACATCGCGAGTAACGACACACAAGCATATAAGTAATCATTCGTACTACTTCAAGTATCTTATAATAACTATATAATTTAGTTTTTCTGTTTTTGTCAGTAGTTAACACCAATAGAACCTATAGGCACCTAGGAATCGAATAATTACTTTCTTATTAAGTAAATTAGTTTTATTACTATTAGTTCAACGTCGAAATGGCACAGCGCTTCTAATAACTATAATAATAATATAACAATTGATTTGATAGCTGCCAAATAATGGATTCAGTATGTTATGCGTTGTATTGAAAAATTTGTTTTTGATGTCACGTTATGTGTTTATTTTTTTTTTCGTATTTTTAGTTTCTCGTCGAAATAACAATTGTTTTTAATGATAAAAATCCTTTTCACGTCGGATATCGCCTGAATACATATTTTGTTTTCGTGTGTAGGATTAGCCGATACACATCGGTCATGTAACGTATTATATATAATATAAAACATCATGAGTGCTACGAGCGAGCACCAGTGATGGTTTCGTTAAAAAAAATTTAAAAAAATAGGACGTGACTGACTCACCTGGATTACAAAAATCGTGTTTTTTTTTTCATTCAGTATCGCCATTTAGACGATTATTATTATATCACGTATTGTGTACGGCGTTTCGATAAAAGGTAGTACGAGTGCCTTTGCACAAGTCCGACTTCTACCACCGTGGCCATTCACAATAAGCGTCGTTAAAAGGGCATTATAGCAACACAAACCGACCGCTTTCGAAATGCATATAATCGAACAAAATGGATGCAATATAATATTTAAATATAATAAAACGACGTTCGAATAGTATTTAAATTGAACGGTAAAACACGAAAACTTCAATAATTATTGTCAATATAATTTGCACCCGTCATCGAAATATTAAAGCGGTGGAAACTCACGTGTGTACATTATTCGTCCTGGGTTTTTTTTTTGTTGTTCTTTTTTTATTGTTAAAAACGAGACATTTTTTAAAGACTCCTTACTCGAGTGTGTATCTGCAGTATACGCATATTATTACGTCTGTATTTCCACACGTATTAGAGACAATCAAATATCGTGGTGAATGACAGATTTAATATATACGTACGCCCGCGAACTGTTGATGATTGACACGGGATTCTGAGAATCCAATAATAATAATAATAATAATAACATTAAACATAAGCCTGTGAAGTAAACCTACGGGATAAATTATATTATTTATATTAATTGATTTGAGATCTCCGGAAAATACGTCGAAACCATCATAGAACATATTTTGATGAAAACTGTAACATAAAACGTGTGCAGGTACCTACGTCATATTATTATTGAACTATGTAAACTCTGTCGACATCAGAGAGTAAAACAATTATTACACGATAAAACACTTGTTTAATGATATTTAATGGCTTAATACTCTCAAGTAATATTACCTCTACAATATTGTACGTCGTTGTACGTCATACTGTTTGTTTTTGTTTTACAATGTATAGGAGGGACCTACTTGTATTTTCTGTTTCAGTAGACAGCATAATTAGTTTTCCAGTATTTAATTGTGCTCGAATTTTCGCTGAACAGTTGCAGAAAACTACAAAAACGAAATGAGAACAAAGAGTTTTTTTAAAATGAATTGTTGATGAGTGTGTTTTAAACGGTTATGACCAAATGTTGACGACTGATTAGTATTTATTCATAAATTTATATTTTTTATTTTGGACATATTAAACGTATTATTTTTGAAACTGTAATACTGTAATCTAAGTTTTTATTGTAAAACAGTTAACACTGTTATCCCTATCACGGTTCGATATTTTTAAAAACATAATACACTTTGATTTTAGTGATGGTTTCTTACATTAGCATTTAGAGTAACAACTAGCAATGCGTATTTTTTATGTAACTGAAGTTTGACTTAATTTGTATGATTATCTAAAACCTAAATAGCATACTAGCCGGGATCAGTCATTTTACCAATTATGAATTCTACAAAAGAAATTTTACGTGTTGACAAATATTATTTTTAGAAAAATTAGTGATACATTTTTATTTGGAACCAAACAAATACACCCTAAATGCGTATCTATGTATATGAACTATTTGTATTTCATGTTTTAATTATAATATGTATTATAATACATTAAAACAAAGTTTATGGTGATTATGTACCACTATTGTTTATCGGTAACTTTCAAAGTATATTATATACTTATTTAAATAAAATTATTTTAAAAATCACCCTTTTGAGTTTCAATTAAAATGTTGATTAGCAGATGCTGGTACTAGCCATATTGTTATTTGGTCTTTTCGGTTATGTTAAAATTCTTCTGTTTGTGCTAAATTTGTGCCTGTGTTCTAATGCGTATTTAAAATAATATGAATTATGGAAATCCTAGGGTACCTACCTTTAATGTAAAATGTGTACAACTTCCAATGCACGAATTGAAATGAATCAACCCTACATTTCTATGATTATGTACCGTTCCAGGATAAAATGTTTCTGTAAAATGTTTTTGTTGTATAGTATTCTTAAATTATGTACATAAAATGATACTAACCATAAATTAAGCAAACCATGGCTAAACTGAAAATACTCTTAAATACATTTTTCTTTCAAAATGAATTTACTATCTAACAAGTTTACTCCATAAAACAAAAAAAAGTAGATTAAATTGTAGTAAAAAATGTAAAACTTTATTCTTGTTTTTAATTTTATGCGTTGCATATTTAATAGGGGGACATTTTAATAAGTAATTTACACCAAAGTCAAAAATACGAAATAAAAAGTTATAAACTATTTTTTTTGTTTAAGTATCCAATTATATATAGTACATACTATAGATTCTACACTCGAGCGTATTATATCCAAATAATTTTGAATAAAGCAAATAACAATGGTTAGCATTTTGTTTAAATATTATCGTTATTATTATTTTATATGCGAGTTTAACATTATAATGATTGGAATTAAACATACTTTACGGAGTAAAAATAAAAACAAAGCACTTAATTCCTTAGTTCCACATAACCAAACAACGATTTCTAGCCATTTAAATTCGGTTTTAAAAATGTTTTTCAAGTAACGATATTTAAAATTATCACTATCTAAATAACGAAGAATTAAAAAAAAAAATGATAATAAATAAATCGTTTTGTAAGTGCTTGACATACTATTTTTTTATAAAACTCGATTAGCGATTTTAAAACGAAACTCGACAGTGGTTGTTAATTAAATTATTATACGTGCGTAAGTATGTATAAATGAGTAAATAATAATGCTCGTTTATATTGTGGAAATTAATTGAATTTTATTTTAATTTGTAACATTTTAAAAATACTTGCTTGTCAAAATAGTAATTTATTACCATAGGATATTTATTCTTCTGTGTTTAGCTCCAACAATTATTATCGTTATATATTTTAGTATATAGATGAAACATTTTTGTCTGAAACAAAAAGTTTTTAACGGCCAATTGGCAATAATGTAATTAAATCCGTTCAAAGGAATGACAAAATAATTAGAAAGTCGTCGACAAAGTTAATAATATGGAAAAGTTTAAGTTATTTATCAATTACGGGAATTTCCCTTCAACGATTAATTTCGAATTTTTTTTTTTTTTACTTCGAAAACAACCGTTACAACAATCAGGTTATTTCATTTTATTTGTTCGGCCATCATGGTCCGAGTGTTTATTCGGCGTGACAGTGTTTATAGGTGTGTAAATAATTTTCTCCTTGTACAATGTGCATATTATGTCGAAATAAATGGCTGTAAATATTGCGTACACACAGGCGACTAATAATCGTGCGGTTATACATTTTTGCGAAGGCACACGGTTTGAATAATTACGCCTCGTACTCAATGTAGATACGATTTCAACTTTTCAAAAACAGAATAATGTTTACGAATTTCGTATAAGTATAGAGGTACCTATTTGTTTTTAACCATTCGTTGCGGGATGTCTGTCCGGGGATGATATATAGTGTGTGACCACATTTTGTTGTTTTAAATTGTTGTAATCAAATAACTCGTACAATACATCGTCATACCGTGTAGGTAATCAGATCAATCGCGTATTGCAGTATAAAAGTGACAAAAACAGTTGTTGTCATAATTTTCCGAGTGTGGACGATGGGTACATATCCTCGGAATTTTTTTTAAATTTGTTTCGTTATAACGCACATCACACGTTGACGTCGGCTACTTATAATAATTATGCAGCTAAAAATCGTTGTGAACGCATACGGTTCAAATATTTACATTTTTATAAACCTCGACGTATGTACCTAATGTATGTATGTTGTACGATTTTAATTTTTCTAAAACGGAAAATGTACGAATTATTTATTTGTAAATTGCCTATGTAGGTATACACCTATTTATTTTTAGCTACTTGTTGAAGGTTGTTCGAGTGTGACCACATTTTGTTGTATTAAATTGCTGTAATCAAATAACTTGTACCTACCATACATCATCGTTAGTATAGTGTAGGTAATATTTTATTTTATTTTTAATTTATATTTTATATACATATATAATACGCCGAACGACTATTGACGATGGTACCAATGGCTATAACAATGTACTTATAGGTATTGCAACACTAAAATATAATGGAAATAGTTAACTTAATATTACAAAAGAAATGTATCAAAATATCAACATCAAAGAGGGCATAGCTCTGACAAATGGATCGTTCATTAAAAACTCGGATTGTAAAGTGGGAGGAGGGAATGGCTCTCGTGATATGGTATGGATGATTGCAACTCGTAATATATTATATAACGGTAATTATATCAATCGCGTATTGTATAAAAGTGACAAAAAGTCGTTGTCATAATTTCGCTGTAGTGGACGATGGGTACATATCCTCGGGAATTTTTTTTTTAGAATAAACATCACACGTCGACATCGGCTACGTGACCATGTACGTATTATATACTTCGATATAAATACGTAAAATGCACAAAGACCATCGTAGCCGATAACTATAACATTATAATATAAGTATTAATAATAACATTTAAAAATAACAACATCAAGTTTATAGAGTTGAGTTTGCGTAGGTATTATAGTACATCCCTTTTTAAATGATGTGCAAACAAAGGCGGTTTCTGTGTTTTATCGGTTAATATATATTTTTTTTTGTTTTAATGCCTGTAAGATATGCGTAGGTACAGAGTTATTTAAAATACTGTTCTAATTTTTTGTATTTTTAATTTTTAATAACTTATGTAAACATTTTATAATTAAAAAAAAAACTTCCGATAAAAGCACTAAAAATGTTTTTTATAAAATGTTTAATGGATCCATGTACCGTAACTAAAATATTATATAGAGTCATAAACATGGAATGTCATTTACGCTGTGCATTAATCGTGAAACAGGCGGAGAAAACGTATCGCGTCTTCTTAAAATATATCATTTAACTATTATTAATATATCGTACACCCGAATTAAAATATTGTAAATAATCTTAAGATATATACACCCTCTTTATGTTGATATTGTCTAATGTTTTAACATAATACAAATAGTAAGTTATCGGATAGTCGTCTAAAATTTAGATTTTTCATTTACCAAATTATTTATCTTATTGCACAGACGTTTTTGTTTGTTTTTTTTTTTTGTAAGAAATGCTATTTTTTAACTGACAAAACAATTCATAATGACGCCAAGCTAAAACAATAAACCAAGAAGGATGCCATTTTTAACGCCTTGAAGCTGAACTGAAATGTCTTAAGTTTCATAGTTAAAATGTCTTCAAACAAAATAAGTTCTGAATGTCATTGTGCCTTGTATATTAATATGATAGAGGCGAAGAAAACAGCACACTCTAGTCACTTTACTTTCAAGAAAGTATATACCCGGTAATAAAGGTGATTTATAATGGAACGTATAATCGCATTATTTTATTGTGCATTTCATTATATTCGTATTAAATAATTATGTAGTCCATAAATTATTCATTTAACTCTGATCCAATATTGTACTCATAATAATATTATATGTATAGTTTATTTGACTACAAAATCAGAATATTGTCATTTTACGTAGGTAGGTACCTTATTATATTATTCAGAATACAAATGAGACTCTACAGATAGTATTGTTCTAATGTTTAAGTTTAAGTACTTGAACTTCTTAAAAGTTTATTATTGTAAGTATTATATTATTACTCGTAAACAATTCAAAATCATTAGAATATAAATTATAATTCTACTTTTACATAGTTTACAGGGAAAACGTCTGATATATTATATATTATACAGTATATTAAATACATAATGCGTGTACATATATAATAGTTTATGTATCAAATTGTAACAATTTCGTAAAATAATATAGATTTCAGCTATATTGCAAGTGCATAGTTTTCAAACATAATAAATAATACAAATAATTTGTACGAATTTCAAATAATATAATATAATACTCTTATGAATGTTTTTTTTTTTAATGCATATTTCATAATACATTCTTATTTAGTACTAGATTTATTAGAAAACTTGACTTTATATTATAATTTATTTTTTAACATGAACGTGTTTAAAAATGTACGACGTACTATTTAAATATTATGAAAGCTGTATTTTGGCCTGCAAACGAAATTATGTTTTTTCTACCTAATTAGAACAAAATGTGAACTCTATAATTTCTCTACTTGTTATTAAAAAAAATAAATTAACGTATTACTTCACTAACGTTATATTATATTATAGTATAGGCATCAACACTTTTCATTTTGAATTATTACACAATTTATATCGTTTTTGTTGTTATATGAGACATAGACACATACATTTGATCAAAAAGAGTAGTCGACAATAATGGTTGTACTACGAGTTTCGTTAATTTTTAGGGCTGAAAAAATATATTTTAATTTACTCATTAAAAAACGATTTAGTAAATTAGATATTATAATTTTTCATGACTAATTGTATCATATAAAATATAATATACGTTGTATTGTAGTCAACTTTAGTTGTGTCATTCAAATCCGAATATTAAAATGTGATTTTTTATTGACAGCGAGTCATTAAAAAGTTTGTCATCCCTGGCATAGAGGCTAGAAGCATCACAAAATCGCTCCTTCTACCATAAAGTCCCAACCGTAAGCTCATTGCAATTTTAAGACTTTAAATAATTTATAAAATTATAATCATATTTTACTCATAATCCATTCTTAAAATATAACGGCGTTACCGGTTTACGTGTTTGTAATACTTTTTTTTAATGTTTTATTGAAATAAAATAAAGATATTATAATAAATAAATCAAAAAAATTAACAATTAATATTCAACAAGTTGGAAAAAATATTCAAATTACAATTTACAATTCTTATTTATATTTAAATTGAAAACAAAATTCAGTTTATTGAATATTAAAATAAGACTGAATCTTAAGGAAAACTGGAAAAAACTATTTCTTAAAACACTGCAGTGAGATATCTAAAGATAAAATCCCATGTACCTATAATGGGATTTATCTACTATCTATGGTGTGTAAATTTGTCTATTTCTAGAAATTTGTATGTTAAAGTTATACAAAGGTTGTCTGGACATTGCATTTTTGATACACATTTATTTTACGAATTCATCCTTGTCACTGATTCTTTAATATAATTATTTATTATTTTATCCACACCCAAACTATTTTCAATCGGAATAGATTTTAAATCTAAAAAATTTAACTGTTTTCATAATTTAACGCAGTTCATTATGTATAGATTTACGAATATTGTGAAAAAAAAAAATATTTATTTGTTGAAACTAATTAACAAAATGAAAAGTAAATAAAATTATACGAGTTAACGACAAAACCATAGATGGTCAATTTTATTTACCAATATTTACATTTTAATATTTCATTTTATAGTGTACGACGATTTATTACATTTTGTCTTGTTAACAAAAAAAAATAAATAATTTTTGCTATCAGTGATGAGTGTTTTTGATGCAACGCATTGTTTAAAAACGCACGGTTCAAATAAATTAAAAAATAATTAAAACATAAAGCAGACATACGCTGTACGAATACCAATTAGTACCTACCGGTGGAACCGTGTATTTTTACTCAGTTAAATTTTACCCCCAGGGTAAATATTCACTAGCGAAATTTGTCCGGGGGTAAATATTCACTAGCGAAATTGTTCCGGAGGTAAATTTTCACGGCGGGGTTAAATTCCCTAGTGAATATTTACCACAAGTAAAGTTTCGCTAGGGATATTTTACCCAGATAAAATTTCACTAGCGAAATTTTACCTCCCAGTAAAAATTGACTAGATCAATTTCATATATTTACACTATTAAAATGTTTTTATATGAGTTAATCTTTTACGTAGATTTAACTAGGATTAAGGTCTATTTCCCCAGCCAGCCCCTTCTCAAAACCAAAACAAAATAAAAATACATTTTACCGATTTTTTTCTTTAGCATTCGTTTGAAATGTTTTATGAAAATACTCATTTCATCTATATAAAACTAGTTAAGGTTTAAAAATCAATTGGTAGTATTTTTTTGGTATCATAGTATTATAGTATTATTATTACATTTTATAATTTAAAAACATGAGCAACGAGGTCAACACAATGTTACATAGGTATTGTCATATTCAGTTGCGTAGTCCGGGTTTTGCGTGTTTAACCACCCCTACCACCACCATAAACGACATTTTTACTCCTAATAAATGTACAATGAAACCTCTAAATACCGGACACTCTCGATCACTGAAATTTGGTCCGTTATTTGAAAGTGTCCGCTATTGAAAGTTGTCCGTTAGAGGGAGGTTTCACTGTATAGTTATTTTCAAGACCATGCAATATAGACAAATACAATTAAGGAATACAAATAAGATAGAATAAAATATCAATTATACTGTTCTAAGAAGTTTAAATAGATAGTAAAGCTTAAAATATAATCATACATACAGTAAGCATATTGAAAATTTCAATGACAAATAATAAGATAATGGCGAAAAGTTTCAAATCTATGAATAATATGTTTTAAATTACATATTTGGTAAAAATTCCAGGTACTGTAAAATCTCTAAGCGGACAACTCTCAATAGCGAATACCTCCGAATAGCGGACGAAATTTTGGTGACGGAGAGTTTCAGGTATTTAGAGGTTTCACTGTACCTATCTATATATACAGTTTTTCGTAATCGCATTACAATAAAATAATAAAATCAATTTTGTATAAAACTTTTAGTTTTTATAAACATATTATTTTCAAATATATAATATTTTATTAAGTATAGTGAATTTTTACCATGGGGTAAATATTCGCTAGTGAAAATATCGCTGGTGAAATTTTACTTTTGGAGGGGCAAATAGCGAAAATATTCATACTAAGGATAATAATCCTTAAATATGGTTTTACAAAAATATAAACTAATATGTAATGTTATATGTAGGTAGTATTTGTTATACCTACTTCAATCATTTTTACAAATTATTTATATTGTAATATTAGTAATTACTAACATTTTCAGATCATCTAAGCCCTTAAAATCTACTTACCTAGGGCATAAAAATATTTAAACTATTCTTAGTACCTACCTTGATATTATTTCAATAGGTATCAACCAATTACGGTGCCCAAATTATCATTCGATTAAATTTGACAACGTTGGAAAAAAAATAAAATTTCGTGCGTTCTCAATCGTATTTTACCGAGCCCATATTAGTTAATTGTTATCATCATGACCAATAAACACAGATTATGAAAAATATACAAATCGAATTTTTAATATGTTTTAATAAATTTCTCGAGATCAATATTTATTTTACGTTTTTACGTATATGATGAGCAAAGTCGGAAGTTCTGTTTTTTTCTTCAAAAAATGAAATTACTTTCAATACTGATATGTTATATTGCATATTATAATATGTACCTACTTCTATATATTACTGTGTTTGTTTAGAATGTTTAGATATAAAAATACACAACATTTTGCTGCAAACTTACAAGCGTAAAGTTTATATAGTATATTTTAAAAATATCTGCCAATACTAATCTTCTTACCTAAAATTTTTTTTCAACAAACCTGTACCTACCTATAGAATAATAATATGGTCTAATATTTTGGTATGAATCATACAATTCAATGACAATATTGATTATTTGTACACGAATAATGGCTATGTTATTAAAATATTTGTTGTTTAAATATTAACATCAAAGGTGTCTACGTAATAAATAACAATGATGATAATACCTATGTATAATAGGTAAGCAACAAAAAAACGGTATCTTTTTTTTTTGGATTTAGTTCAAAATTAAGTTTCAGCGTTTATCATTGTCATTATTTTAATATAATATTTCATATCGCACAATTTAAAACTCAACGTCAAACTGGCATCATGTAAATATTACAGACATCGATAGTTTTTACTTTGGATTAATTTCTAAAAGTATTTGGTTACACATTTAAAAATAAGATGTGTATAACCATGATTATATATTTTCGCCAATATAGTGTTTGTCTCATCTCCTTTATATTAGACTTTTTACATTCCATGATTACATTCCAGAACATCTCTGATACACTTTTTTACTGAATTCGTATGGTTGATTTATACTATAATGGCATTGGCATCGAATGATTTTATGAATACAAAATTATCATGCTTTTGCATTTTTTATGAATGTGAATTTCTTTTATTCAAACATAACAACAGCAGGTCTTCAGCACTTCATAAATATGTTTGATGTTTTCTAAAAAAAAAATTCGTAGGAGATGTTTGTCATACATCTATTGAACTGTTCAATATTATTTATATAATATGTAGTGTGTCGATATACCATATACGTATATCGTCTGTGATAGTTCATCAAAAAGAATCCTCTAAATAAATTCTAAAAGATTATAATTTATAATGGAATTAGTGAAATGAGATAAGTAATGTGTAATTTTCTGTATTTATCTGATTTGTTTTATTTCCGTTGGTTGTTATATGTTCATATTATATTTTATGTTTGGGTATCGTTTGCTTCATGTGTGTATTTGGTAGATAAGCCAACCCTAATACCTCCTTTAAATTATTGTCCAAAACCATTTATCTATCAATGTATGAAATATTTTAATGCCATAGGTCGGGTCAGGCGCCGCGAATCCAGAGAGGGGGGGGGGTGATAAGGTGCTATAGCACCCCCTTGGTATGTTGCTTCCTGGAAAAATATACTTTACACATGTATTTTTCAGTAGAATGGAGACATTTCTAAACAAAATTGGTACAAAAAAAAAAATTGATAAGTAATTTTTCTTAAACAATATTGAGAAATAAATTTACTTTAGCCACCCAGCATTTTTTTTTATCATACGTATTTCAACGAGTTAAGAACGATGGTGCAAAAACGAATTTGTGGAAATTATTATTTTGGAAGTTATATCTTTTCAAAGTTTTCAATTTTATGTTTTTACGCATGCGTACAATATTAGACTTTACTGCCGCGCACTATTAGGCGCTATACGAATTTTGATTTTTTTTTTTTTACGTATTTTAACGTGTTTTAGATTTATGGTGAAGTCATAATTTACACAATCAGCGAGTTATCTTATTTTTACTACACATTAAATTAGGATATTAAAATAAAATAAACAAATTTCTGACTTAATCAAAATATTATTTATTTAGGTAGGTACACATCGTAATCAGTACCTTGACTATATTGTTTTAACGTAACTATGTAGTTAAGCAATTGAAAACGATGGTGAAGTCAACATTTGGAAGTCAGACAAAATTATACCTAATTTAAATGTATAGTATACTTTGTAACGGTACGCACCGCCACATAAGAAAACGATCCTTTATTCAGGAGCACCAATCACAGTGCAGAACGCGCGAACAGCGCCACACTAAGGGCTTAATATTCCAAACCCCCTTGTGCAAGTACGGTCAGGGATAAAGGAGGTCATAACGAAGACAACAGTACCCTCACCATGGTCATAATCCAAAAACTGACCAAACCACCAAACGATAAACAAAACCATACCGACAGGAAACGAGGGTAGGCACGGCGGCACACCCGTGGTTTACTAGTCGGTACAGTCAACAGTATGTGTATACCTGACGTTTTCACTAAACTTTCATGAAAAAATCCTAGACCCGCGGCTGGGTGGGGATATATTTAATCAATATTCAAGTCAAATTCTTAACTAAAATGAATTCTGTCAGATGCAAGAAGTGACTACAATAAAGTCCAAAAAATCTGTATGAAATAGAAAAGAAAGATTAAAAAAAAGTCTCAACGCTATTGTTAAAATAAACCTGTAATCTTTGTTCGATTATATAGGAAAATCGAAGCAAAAATTATTATAATAGAGCAGCTATTATAACAACTATAAGACTCACATACGGCATTGGATGAATCCAGAAGAGATTCGTTTTATAAGTGTAATTTAATTAGTTTAAGTGCAAGACTTGTAGGATTGTCATTCCAATACAATAATAATATATTATAAGTTCTACGCGATGCATCGTGTGGCGTAGGTTATGATGCATAGGCATACGAAATATTTATTTTTAATTAAAAAAACCGTTCCCAAAATTATTTCGGCGTTGTTGTTTATTCATAAATGATATAATATCAACTCATACATAATTACATATTATTTTAATCGTACCAGTATTTGCAATTTTATTTTTTGACTTAGTGACTATAAAAACTTACAGCACGGTCTACTTATATTAAAAACTTTTTTATTTAAAAAAAGTGAATGCGCTACCAGTCATCATAAAAAAATTGATGACTGTTGACACTTGTGTGGCACTACTGAAGACGATTACATTATTTTTACGCGGGAATCGTTCTATTAAGAGGACGCCACACCCGTGTGATGTGCGGTGCAACACGATTGCGGACTTTTTACCTT
>WHPZ01572313.1:0-16338 GCA_016617965.1 Macrosiphum rosae | reverse complement strand
ACCCATAATGTAATATGATTATGTTTTAGTTGATGATTGTCTGCGCAACGTCAAGGATAATAATATAATATATTGTGGATACGTTTGCAGTACATAATATACAAGTATAAATGGACACATAATATTGATTTATATTCAATGCGCGGAGACGAATGATAATGTTCATAATGAATTCACAGGATATTCCCTATTCAAAGTATAAAATGCGCGTACACGCGGGCCAGAGGATCATGACGAGAGGAAAAAATGATTCGACTCGAAAGAAGAGTTGACGGTGTGAATGTATAATTCGATTATCTCGGCGGATTCTATAGGTGTCGGTCGCGTCCGTCATTTGTCGTTCGTAACTCGTACCTATATAGTATCCCAGTCCATATGATCATTGCATATATATATATATAACATTAAAATATAGTATGCGACATACCTATTACGTTATTTACTATTTAGTACCTATATGTTATATTATTATTATTATTATATTGTTTGTTTGAAAAACATTTTAACGCGTCCTCTCGTCGAATAAGAATACCAAGGTGGCTTATTGACGTCCACATTATTATTTAGTTTCACACGCCTGCTCCCATATTAAATAATACTATTGTGTGCCGACGATTTCGCACAACGAGTCGCGACTTGGTGTCAAATAAACATGTATATTACAAGATGATGTCTAAATATGGTAGAAATTAATAATACGCGTGCGCCCAAGACTTTATGATAGTCGATTTTTGTTACAATTTATTTAGCAGCTGCAGTTCATCATCAGTTACGTCATGTCGTCATAACAAATTGTGACGTAAAAAAAAATGAATAGAAACGAAACATATTATACCCGCGAATGACCTTAACGATAATATTATTAATAATAATAATATATACCTACGCGTGCGAGACAATTATTTGTGTGTAGGACAAAATAATATGTATTTATTTAACGTGCTCCGACATTAGGGCGATATTATTTATTGTAATTTACAGATTATAGATTATAAATATTATGCACTCGTATTTATATACAGATGCATAAACACGAATATAATAAATTATTGTTTTAATTCGGATTGTTTTATTTTATATTTAAATATTATATTATGTAACAGGAAAAATATTAAAAATAATTAGTACTGCATGCAATAGTCAATCTAAATTATGGTAAGCTGTATGCTTGTTAAACATTTTTTGGAAGATTCGTTAAAACGTATATGTATAAGATAAACTCGTTTTCACGGTCTTAGATTATTGCTTGTTTTAAATACTTATCACACGTCTACCACGAGTAGGTACCACACGTCAACACGTCTATACACATTTTTATTTTCGTACAGCACCATAGACCTTATAGACCTAATAAGTATAAGGTCTATGTACAGCACATACATGCTGTTTCAACGTATTACTCAGTGCACACTAAAATAAGGGCTGTTACGTCCGTTCGCAAACACATAATATTATATGCATATATTATTTAATAATATTAAATTTATATTTGGGTTCCGCTGCTGCAACTATATTATATTTATATACCGTGATGGTAAGCGGTGCAGCGTACCGCCTGAAGATCCCTCTCAAATAATCAAATATAATATAGACAACACCAAGGTCTCGTATATTTGATCTAATGCATTAAAAATATAATATATTATTATAATATACGCAAGGAAAATATTTTACTACAGTCTATGACTTTTAAGAAATGTTGCGTACTTACATTGAAAACTAAACAACAACATTCTAGTAATATTATTAATTAAATATTATGAATATACGTATGGTACGAGTACCGCCTATAATATATATATGTATAGCCATATAGGTAATAGCATTGATTATACTTATGCGTAGTATTATACATGTACACAATCAATGATAATAGTTGGATGACAATTGATTTGTATATAACCGTGGCCAAAATAAAAAAAATAAAAAAAAAGGTACACAATTATTCAGTTGTTTCAGTGCTCATTTTCAGCTTCAGTGTTCGCTCATGTTGAGGTCCGCCACCGCCTCAATACGACGTCCTCAGGTTTCTATAAAAATAATAAAAACAAGAAGAAGAAGTTTCTCAAACGATGCGTCAAAGATGTCAAGAGCGACCAAACCATGCCAACAAATAGCGTCCCGAGTTCTGAACATTGATTTATACATTATTATGAAAACATTTTATCATTGGAAAATTTGAAACAGTTTCATAAATATTCTGAACATTCGGATCAAACGGCACCATTTTTTTTTTGATCTCGGTTGACGGTTCCAATAATATAAGAAACCTGTTAAACATTTTCATGCGCGAACATTGATCTAAACAGGGCTCATTGATTTGTTTGTTTGCATAGAAACTAGCAATACAAATACTATAGACGGCACCCAATACCGTATTCGGTCGTTTATGTTTATACTAAACATCGATTTCAAACGATGCTGCGGTCGCCATAATATCCGATAAGCTCATCATTACTGTATATAGGGCCACCTAACGTTCGCAGTTGAGTTGTAAGAAGGTCGTTTCATAATATTTTTCGATGAGTACCTATCGAAAACAGAAAAAAAATGGAGAGGAAAATAATAATCAAGCAGTACTCGACCAATTTTAACAGAATTTTAATTCGCATACTTATAACTTTCATACACTGTCGTGTACGGATCGTAATTATTATTATTTATTTAATTATTATTTATTTGTATTTCGTGATAATATATTAATTTATTAATTATTATACAAAATATTAATACATAGGGTACACTACTGGGTAGGTACGTCGTACGTATTATAGACTGATGTGAGTAGGTTCGAATGTTAGATAAGTGATTACATGTATAAGACTATATTTGACTAAATACTGTTGAATTCTTATGGCATGGGGTGTGACAGTTGTTTGTTACTGCAATTAATGTTCCACGCGACGAATAAACGATATTTTTAAATTAACTTGGCATCATTAAACATAATTAGGTAAGGTAAGTATTAATATAATCTCTATACTTAAGTCTCTAAAGGATTATTATAATGTATACTCGTGTATCTTGTACCTATATAAACAATAAACATAATACAATAATACATTAATAAATAATAACCAATATGTATTCTAATATCATGATTCGTGACATAAATTATTCTGCTTGACGGTATGTAACCAAACAGAAAACACGATTATCACCATTAAATAATGTTTAAGTATTTTACGATTGTTATACTTATAAACTTCAATCAAATTAATATAATATAATAACAGCAACAACTAACAAGAATCGATATTTTTATTTGCTAAATGCTATTGCTTCAATCTGATAGTCAAGTCCAACGTCAGCTCTAATAATTGTTTAATAACAGTTGTATAAATTTAAGTGATCAACTAAAAAAACTACTGAATAATTATTATACATGATAAATTTAAATTTTGCTTTACTGGTATAATATCCCGTGCATACAGCATACTAAGTGATTTTAATAATTTATTATTATAGGATGAATTGTAAGCCGTCGTTTTGTTTCTAAAGTGTTATATTGTTATTTAATATCTAATAAACTTTACAAAAACGGATGTGATAATATTGTTTGCATATTTACAGTGGTATTGGTGTACACAACATAGTGTACACTGTACAGTATACAAATCAGACGCATAAGCATATTTATACGGGTAAACAATTTGTTATACAGTAATATTATTAATATTATTTTTATATATAGGCGTCCTCTGCCCGAAGCCCCAACCACAGTCTAGTATTTTCATTAAGAGTGGATGCGTCTATTATTAGATTCCGTCGAATATTATTTATAGTATTATATTATAATATTCATAAGGACTATAGTTGTTTTTTTTTTTGTTGTTGTGAGATATCACAGGAAAATAGTAAAAACCAATTCATTCAAAATAGGTACCTACGACCCACACCGCCCAGCAGTTGCACGTCCTGGTTTGTCGGCGCACCGTCTTCGCGCTTGCAGTCCGTCGCATTCGCGTTACAGTCCGTCGCTTTCGCGTTTACAGTTCTTCTTCGAAATCGTCATTTTTTTGGCCAAAACCATAGGATAAAACAATTGCAGACGGGTGAGCCAATACGAACTCGATGAGCTACAGCCACAGGATAATGTGTCGCGAAATGAACCGATTTGATCAGATACATGTTGTTAGCGCGCTAGACAGCGCCTGGGAAGGACTCAATTCGCTGTTAAACGTAAGTCGTTACCAGTTAACCAGTTAGGTACAATAAACTGACTAAAGGCGCATTCACTGCTGCGTCATGTCGTGTCGATCAATTATCAAATCGTATTATGATTGGACGTTACTTTTTTGGTATCATGTAATAACCAAGTTTTAACCGATTATAACAAGAATTGACTACAGCTCAACTTTTGAACCAATATTATGACCTGCAGTTGTAAGTTGTAACCGTATAGTTACCACGCCCTCGCACGACACGACACACGACGTAGCTGTGAATCCGACTTAATACTTATTTTTGAATATTTACCACGATTGGCAGCGCGTGTAGTGTGTTTTGTCATTTTCGCTATATTGATACAATGTTTCGTGACTGATTAGCCTATAGATTTATTACTAACAATTATTATTGTCATTTGTCATATAATACAGGAGAGACAAAATATTGTGTCCATAAGTCTTGTCGTTCGTGTACGACATGGACGTAATATTAATAGTCTCATTTGAAGTTTCAAGTGGACATAGGTACTCGACTCCGTGTTATATTTGTTTTTTCAATACATTGTTTTATCGAAGCACTTACGTTGACAGCAACGAATAGCAGAAACGGCCTAAAAAATCACACTACTCCTCCGGTATGTTAACATATTATTATTGTTCGTTAATCGTCGCGTCGAGAGACTTGGGGGCATACTCGAGTTTTTTTTTATTAATCTTGACGATCGAGTGTTTGGCTCTTGTCTCCAGTATGGCTATTATGTTACCACTATGTAATATTTGAATAATCTATTTACAAAATACATTTATTATTAAAATACCTACTTATATTTAGTATAATTTTAATTGTATGAAATGTTAAATTATTTATAATTTATTACGAAATCGTCTGTTCTGGCCGTTCTGGTAAATTCATACGGACACAATAATTACTGTATTATTACTACAACTGCTATATATTACCTGTCAATTTTTCCTACTTATTTCCGATTTGATAAAAGTCGTTCGGTGTTATTCGGAAATTATCAAATATGCATGAACATTGAACTCGTGTCATAGTTCTACCGTGGTCAATTCCTAGTATTCTCAATTCTCCAGTGTTTCTGTAAGCAGAAAACAGTATTATAATTTATAAATGTATAATACTTGCACCTTTGATTTCGACGTAAATATTATTGTTATAACATTACGCGTCCGCACTTTAACTGACAAACAATCGTATTGTTTAAGTATTATTAATTATTTTACTTAGGTAAGGTGCCCATTTCGTATAATTTTAAAGAAAAAACCATTTTTACGTGACCAAAATAACTGAAGTCTCGGACACCGGATATATATATTATTTCCATTTCAATCCAAGATATTTGTGTACTGAAACTGAATAACTATAAACAAACTGAATATTATGTGTGAATCAAATTTCATTAAAATAATAAAATCCTATACGTGCAGTATTATAATATTAGATTGTCAACGCAGACGTTTGTCGGATTTAAGATCTAATTTGTGTTGCCAGTGGCAGAGTAGGGCATTATTCGAATAAAATAATGTTATCTAAATACAATTTAGATTATTTGAATCATGATATTTAAATATTATTGGAAAAATAATAATTGTGATAATAATGATTGTTTGAAAATTTTTATTCTGATAATATTGTAAATAATACATTTGAATTTTGAATAATTAGATGAAAATCTGACAATCTCTGGCCAGTGGTTCCCAGAGTAGATCTTATTATGTGTAATGTGGGCTAGGAAGTTTCAGTAGTTGTATATTATTCTTTATACCTACTCTCGATTTATAGCAGTCCATTGACCAAGCCAGGAATCCGAGCTATACTATAGTGAGTTAAAAATGTAGGTATATTATTTTGTATATTTTGTCAATTAAAAAAGGAAAAGTGCATATTTCTCGATTTGATAAGCAAATTTAATATTTTCTAAACAAAATTGATCTTTTTATTTCTTAAGCTGTGTATTTTAATAATAATGTTGAATATACAAGTATAAAACTCAATATATTTTAATGTTGGTTTTATTTATATTTTATTGTTATCGTTGTAGTCGACTATTAATTTAACGACAACTGTGCGATGTGCATTTATCTCTTTCGCACTAATATTCTGATGTATTATCTTTTCGAATATATTTTTTTACTATTTTTTCAGTTCAATAAAGTGTCAAAATGCAGACAGTTTTCCTCCATATTTGAAATGTTATAAATTTTTCATATTTTACAAATAATAACAATATAAAATGGGTTTTTGGAATTTTGAATAATTTTGTATTTATATGAATAATTATTTCATTTTTTTTGCATATTTGAAATTTTTTTCATGCATATTTTACAACTTTTTCGTTCATATTTTTCCTTTTTTAGCTCCTATACTTACGAACTCTAGTAATGTGTATCATAATATTATCAAGATATAATATTATTACCTTCTCGGCCCGTTAGAGGACCGTGGTTGAAATTTGTTAGATTCACTTTCGGTTTTAACGCACTGACACGCCTCCATGATAAACCTACGGCTCAGGCAACGACCTAGCTATAAATTATAATACGCTGTGCGTGCGAATCGTACCCTGCATAACAATATAACATATCCGGTTTTGAGCTTTAATTTTAACACACCCGAACGCATTTTGTTTCGACGATGCAACGAATCTGTCGATGTTCACGCTGTCGTCCGATTTTGATTCGGTTGTATAATTTGTATTTTAATCGACGCCCCGTGACTACGTTTTTCTCGTTTATACAAAAAAAAAAAAAAATCGTTCACCAAACGATGATGATAATAAATTAAATATTAAATTAAAAAAATGCATTATTATATTATACTTTCACTTATTAGGCGCTCCCCGTTTTGATCATTTCTGTCGACGGAGGGACAGTGTCCAACGCTCTTACAATATTTTAACGCAACGTTGTGTACCTATACGTATTACCTATACGTAATGTTGGGCAATAATGTAACATTATTATTGTTCATTAATGATTGGCTTAAAAATCGCGTAACTATACCTATATAAGAGAATAATCGAATGCGGCATAAGCAGCATAATATTGTAATATGTTTATATTATGTGCATTCAACGTTACAGCAGTTATATATTATAATATTATGTAGTTCGCGTTCGTTCTGATATGGTGGGTAGGCTCGAATAAAATAAAATTAAAGATTTATGGATGTAGGAAGTTTCGTGTCATTTTCTGCCTACATTCTTTTGAAAAATAAATAAATATACAAGACGAATACCGTCCCCACTCCGCCAACACACGATTTCGAGAAAGTGACTGCGTTAAACTATTTTTTAATAGTATTATTCAATTTGGTGTATCGGAGATTCGGTTTGTGATTGTTTCACGGATGAATTGAATTATACGTGTAGAGTTTGAACATTGAACTTGTATTTTTTTTAATCGTTATTACTTATTGCCCTATTGGATCACATATTTGATAAAAGAAAAAAAATAGATTGTACATTAGTAACGTGACCGGGTGTATAGGTTGGTATAATATGTAGGGAAGAAGTCATTAGAATGTTTGTTGTGTGAATAATGATAAAAATTATATTACTACGAAATCCCATCACAAAATATACCATTACATTGGCCGCAATGTCGTTATATAATTTTGATTTACGAGACCGAGTATAAAGAATAAAGATCATTTCGGTGGCTTTTATTTCACATCATAATACCCCAAGAGACAACATATTATTTAATACTAGTACTTCCGCTATTACTGCTAAACATATTTTAAGAAGTACTCGTACAAAAGTAGGTACATTGGACGAGTAATGTATATTTTCACAACGACCTAAGTTCAAAAAAATCCGACACCAAGAGAAACGAGATAAAGTCGTTACGTAACGATGAAAAAAATATTTGTGTGTAGGTACCTAATATTGGTATATTAATAATTGTTTAAGCAAATTTGGTTTTTTACTCTCTTGGCACATTTATTATTAGTTTGTGAGATGTTAATTTTTTTAGTGTTAATACTAACCACCATCTTCTAATTAACGTTCGAAATTTGTTTGTGTACTATACAGACACTTACATTTTGAAGTATGCACTTGTAATGTATAGCGTATAAATAATATATCTTGTGTATTGTGAAACAATTATTGTGACACACTGACATGCCATTGGAATTGTAAATACACCTACTTTGGTAATTGTCATTAGGTTTGTATCTATCTCCCGTGTGAAGTTCGTTTCGAAATTCCGTAATTATTAATAAGTAATTAATAATTACCTATTATGTTTTTATATTATGCATTTATTTTATTACATTGGATCACGATAAGATAATATATCACGAAACCGTCTCGGATTACGTCGTTTTCTGGATATTATGGTTATTATTTTTATTTTTTTATATTGTATAATGTATATATATATATTATTTTTTTTTAGAGTTTAAAAATATACATATTGTGACACTCAATATTGTTTTATTTTTGGCACGGACTTTAATAAATTGAACATGTTCTGAATTTCGATCGTTTCGTTCATTTTTTTACAGTTGATTTAATATTGATATTCTAGTAAATTATAAAATCAATAAAAAATATTTTCCATCTTTGTATTCAAAATTTTAATAAAATAATTCAATGTAGTAGATAAGTCAGACCCTGATAAATGTATTATCTATCAACTTTACAAATTATGATAAATAATAGATACTCATTTTAATTTAAACTTTTATGGTATTTTGAATTTACATTGTAATGAAATATTTAATTTTTAAGTCTGTCAATGTTCGCAAACAATAATTATTGGTCCAGAAAATTCTGAGACCTCTAAACACCTTATATTTTGTTAGATTTAATTAATTTAATTCCTTCAAATATCAACTTGTAGTAGGTATGTCTTATTGATCAATTACTGTTATAAAAAATTATACATGTATTTTTTTTTTTTAAATTGAATGCCTAACAAAGATTAATAAAAATATTGAAAACGAGTAGCTCGTACTATCGGTAATGGACAATCTGGTATGTAAATTAATATTGTTATATAAAGACAAGCTTACTGTTTTAAAATGTAAATAATATTATAAGAAGACTGCTATATTATCTTTAGGTACAAGGCGAATAAAACTGTTTACGTCACACCTTGGTATAATTTCTGGTACCTAGTTAATAATGTGTTTATTGTAGGATAAATGTTATGGGAAACAAAACATGTTGTTTATTTCCAACCTCCGACGATTATCTTGAATACATTTTGATGTTCGAGCGTTATAAACGTTTTACCGGAAGTATCGTAACACTGTTATAATATTTTGTATTAAACACGTGGATTTGATGTTGATGATGTTGTTCGTAATAAATCTTACTTATTTTGTGTAGGTAACTCGATATAGTGAATATTTGGGGGTGTCGTCTAGGGTTGCTTTACATCTCCTGGGTCTAAAATAGAACACTTCTTTAAATTTGTCATACTAAGTAGGAATAATATGATTTTAAAAATTATAACAATAAACACACACACGTACACGGTGGAGTGTGTCTGTGTACAACTGTGTCTTAAATAAATATATGTATTCTTAATTATAATAAAAAAATATAAAATATTACTATATTATTATACATTATTATTTATTATATAGAATAATAATAATTATAAATAATATTCCATTTCTGATATTTCTCATTCTGAAAATTACATTATTTAAATTTGCCCAATTATTATACACCTATATATCTAGTCTATTTTGACTTTCTTTTTATTGACTATCTAAAAATGTATCTAATAAAATTTACACACTTCCCAGAAAAATCATTACAAATAATACTACACCATTGAATAAACTGAAGTATTTTAGGATGTCGTATTCGTAGTAACTAATACGTACAATACAATTTAATACCCATAATCCAATTATGCACACGACTAAGTTTTGACGGAGTATCTTTATTTTTTATTAGTTAATAGTTAGTGTCCGTCAGGGAGCAACATGCTTGCCGCCGCTGACACCAGTTGAAGGAAGACCCGTTGGGTCTCGATAATATATTATTACGGATTTTTTGTCATTGTAACTTACACGATTGGGTGGCTGCAGGGTGGGGAAGAGCGTTTTCGACCTTCAAGCATTTAAATTGATATACAATTTTGGCGTTACAAATTTATGTGCTATTTCATATTTTACACATCTATATTCTATGGCCTATTTTTGTATTTGAATAAAAATTGCACTATAATTCATAACCTTTTGTTTAATTTTAGAATATTTCTTTACTAAATGCGTGATGTTCAATAAAAGCTAACGGCATAGGAAACTGTTAACATATTATAATAATTCGGCATAAACTGTAACCAAAAACATTAATATATACCTTGATGTTAAATCTCTAACAATAACATGAACACATTATTATTTGTTAACAAATGTAACGCAACATGTTACTTTTCTTTTATGTACTGAATATATTCTTATAAGTAACTATTTTGTACGAGAAAAGCAACTTACCCAACACGGAATCAAATACATCACCGTGTACTTACAACCTACCATAAATAAGTATACCTATCTTTAGTAGTTTAGTGTACTGTACAATGTAGTTTCGACTTTCGATGCGACTTATCGATTGTCTGCCGACTGCTGCAAGTGGGGATCGAGTGTGGCGGGCTTGAAAGCGACGGGACGCTATGTGGGGTGCAGGAAATCCGGTGATGGGAGGAGTGGTTCGAAAAAGTTTTCCAAATTCTACGTAGTTTTCGGTTTTCCGAACACTGTCGCTGTATACACGATATGGTCACGTGATCGCATTACCTGCTGCTATGAACATAAATAAAATATCGTTTATATCGTAATAATATCGTTTTGTTGAATGGGACCAAACGAAAGGTTTGGAATTTTTTGTCGGGAGGTGTTTTTGTCTTCGGGCGGCGGCGCGGGGCCTTGCGAGCGTGAGCCCGCCGGCTGGTGGCCGGTGCGATGGCGGGGCGGTGCGCGCCGTGTACGCCGACCGACCGATCTGTTTCATCGATTCGAGCGCGCCTCCGCGGCGGCGGTGGGGATAACCCGTCGCCGCCGCCGCACTCTCATACACGTCCGCCGCGCGCGCTCTTGTGCTAGTGCTATTCCGATAGGAGGGGATAGAATGGGAGGGGAATGTAGGGTCTAGTGTACGGTGTACGGGGACCGGGGTACCCGCGTACGTTCCTTTTCCCGTATCCAATCCATTCGTCAGATTGTGTTTGTGCCACTGGGCGTCCGTGTCGGTTCGCAAAACATTTCTCAGTTTTCGTTTCACTGTGCTCACGCACGCACAAAGTCGTTGTCGTTGTTATTATATTATAATTTTTTTTCCATCCGTGTCGGGTTGGTTTTTATTATTGTCATCATCGTTATTATTATCGAAACGTATCAGTCTTTATTGTTATAGTAAAAAATCGTTGATCTTATCTTACCCATAATATATTATATTGTTGTTCGTTGCGTTTTTTTTCCCCAAAATATTTTATCATCCGCCATCGTGCTGCCGCCGACATTCGGGCTTACAAAGTATTTTTACCGAGTAACTCTTGTTTCGACGCCCGCACCGCGCGACGCTGGTTTCCTGACGCGTCGCGGAAAGGTAACCCACTGCCTGCCGATTGTTTTTCTTCTCCCGGAACCGATCAACGCCGAAACGAACGCATCGGAGAAGCTCCCCACCGAAGTGTAGCATGTTAGGCCGCCAGTCGTCCGCCTCTCTTCGTTTGTGATAAACAAGGTTTTTCGATACGGCCTCAAGCTGTGGACTGCAACGCCCTATTTGATCCCCCATCAGGGGTTATACTATCCAGTGAGTACAACAAAACCGATTAATGATGAAATATGTATAAATGTTAGCAATCGACGTGTCGCCGCGCGACGCATCCGACGGCGACTACCTACTACGTAGGCCTATTTACTTATTAGCCTGTAGCTTAATAGTTGTTTAGAAATCGCTGCGTCGTGTGCGTGTGTGCACCGTCGGGAAGATCGTACCCAACATACCTATCATATTATTATTATTGTCGGCCGTGCGCGCTCGTTCACGGCGATGGCGATTAAGACGAGTCGTCTAGGTCGGCCTTCGGCGGACGTGCATTGTGTACCTGCTTCGAAAATCTTATCTCGCCGAGACGTTTCGTCGTTACTACGGTATTACCCGGGGCCATTAACCGTTCGTTAACCGCCGTATGACATCGATTAAATAAAATGTTATTATAGATATTATTGTATTGCATGTCATTACTGTCGTCGTCACGTAGGCTTTGACTCCAAAGGTTTTCGTACAGATAAAAATGCGTCTGTAGCGCAACACGATCTACTATTATTTCTCCTACCCGGCTCTTGCGCGTCCTCCGTTATCACGATCGCGCGTATAGTAATATTATAGACTTTGGAACGCGTGCCTCTTCGAAATTTGGCCAACTCGTCGTTGTCATCCAAAATACTTCAAAATACTAGACGCGTCCGAACTTTGGTGTGCTCTCGGTTTTCCAACTATGGTGTTCGTAGGGGGGTAATAATCGTCGCCGCCACCCCCGTCTGCGAGTTATTTTTAACGACCCTCGTCGACAGCGCGGCCAAGTGGACTAAATTATATTTCACTTCGGAAATCACACACCATCTCGCGCACCCTTGTCCTAGGAGCGTCACATTTGTGTGATCCGCTTCGGTAAATAGGGATCTACGAATAATATGCATTTTGCCATTTATTCTACTGCTGCTTTGCTTACTGCTGTAGTGGTCGGTATACGCTCGACACGATTTTACGAGTACGACCCATTTCGTATGTCAACCGCAAGATACTGCCGTTTTTGTTGGAATATAGAGAAAAATATTCTTTATCAGAATATGCGATAATCAGAAAAATGATAAAAAGTGAGTTACCGCCCTTTTCGCTGGGGATGGCGAAATATCGTAGTTTTACGCATTTATTGTTCGTGACATGTGTTGAACTAGGAGTTATTATTTTTATCTGCCTGTTGATGACCGCGCGAGTCACAAACACGAAACAAAGTCCATTATACTAATTATAACGACCCCACCGTCCGTGTTTCACCACTATTTCACCCTTTCTACTCCTCTGCTTCTTCTTTCGCACCGGCGTCAGTCGTGTGGCGAAAAGTCCATTTCATAAAATAATATTCGTATATTTAAAAACGCCTGTCAAAATTGAAATAGACGAAAAATATTATAGGTATAGGTATTATTTTTTTGCTCCTCGGACCGACGCCGCCCGCTTCAAGCCCTCTCCTCGGTCCCACAAACGATCGATATTCGTATTACAATACGTCTCTATACATCGGGCCCGAGGTGAGTTTATATATTATTAAGTGCTCAGCCGTGTTCTCTTCGTTTTTATTTTCACTCAACAATCCGCTGGCTTCTCGACGTATTCATTTCCCTTTTCTACTTCTATCCGAATAAAAGTTTATCTTTTTCCAAAATGTCTGTGATACTGGTACCTATCATTCTGACATTTTTCGCATTCATCGTACGACGACCCACTTCTCAACTACCCTCCAACTGCCTGAGCCGTGGAAAAGGGTTTTTTTATACCCGTTCGATGACATATTATAATACGACCGACGATTTATCGAGTAGATCGCATAATAGCATCGCCGTACATATTATGTAGCCTATATACCATATACGTATGGGTTGCATAAACAAAAGACTATTTTTTTTTACACCGAACGTGGTATTGAATTTTGTGCTCGGCTACAATAAAAAAATGGTTATTAAAAAAAAAAAAAATGTTTTTTCCCCCATTTCGTTCAACGTATATTTTTATATTTTTTTTTGTGGACAAGTACCTACAACGCATGTGATATTTTTACGAGACGGCCGCTCGTGTATGCGACTGACGAATGAATTATATATGATACGAGTAGAGCAATATAGTATTATTGCCAGTTGCCAAACAAACGTCTGAACTCAGTTTGCAAATGGAGAGAAAAAAATGCTTATTGTAATTCCCGTAAATGAAATTGGTTTTGGAAACTTGGCACGGCCATCTCCCGCGCAATGGTCTCAGTGATGGTTAATTTGTTTCTTCTTAATTAGCGGATTTATTTACTAACTCTATCACAGTAAAACGCCCTTTTATATTATTGTATGAAACTTAGTGTCCATTGACCGTATGGACTGCGGCCAGCCACGGAGTACACACAACATGTGTTTGATTTTTAAATACGTCCAAAAACCATTTATTTTATTTTTGTTTGTTGTCGTTAACTTTTTGCTATTATTTTAAACAGGGTGATAAGTTTTTCAAAAACCAAGACAATAATAAATATGATTTGGTGCGTATACGATAAAATATTATCAATTTGTATTAATGAAAACGTTACGGTTTGGTTAAATTGATTTCTTTGAAAATATTTTAAGTCCCTGTATATAAGGAGCCGTGTGCTATAAAAAACCATTACATTTTTTGTGTTTAAACCTACTTACGTATATGGAATATCCAATAAACTTTGAATTGAGAAAATCAGAACTCATTCAAAGTGTCTATATAAGTTTAAATTTTCCTTGAGCCTTCGTCCGTACACGGGACTATTATGTGTATACACGTCTTTTAATTAGCGTGTTCGATTGAAATCCAGATAACATATTGTGTTAAGACTGTTCGCACCTAATACTACCTATGTGACTATGTGTGTTCACTGTAAGCTTACATTATTATTTTTTATGTAGTACCAACAATATTAAAGTAATATATCGTCAATCGTTTAATTACGTCTCAATTATATAAGTCGGGTACGCCCAAGGTACGACGATGATGGTATTGTTGCAGACAAAAAATATTTTTATCGACCGTGTATAGGTAGACACGTCAATCAGCCTTCAAGCCTTGAATACGCACTCTTACCAAATATCGCCGGCATTACCGGTCGTTTATTATAATATTTATTTAGTTTACTGAAAATTATCAGACACAAAGACAACGACGATAATATGATATTATTTTATCGGCGTATCATATTCTCTGACGGTGTAGTGTTGTAGTATAAATGTATAATTTCCTCTCTGTCGAGGGGCGGCACTGCTGCAGTCTGCGTTATTTCAGTTAAATTTTTTTCTTCCGCCGTGTGTTGCGTGCGTTCCTCGTCTGTGGAGGTCGCTCACGAGAGAAACACACATGTCGAGGGGGGCCGCGTATAATTTATTTATCCTGTCTGCCGTGATGGGGTTGTGTGGAGAGGGGACGGGGGCGGCTCTCGCACATCTGTTCAACGTCGTTTATATGTATACGTATATAACTTTAGATGGATGTATGTCTGTGTAACGTGCCGGGAACGAAATAATAAAAAAAATATATATAAATATATACCTACGTTATACGTGCTATTTAGATAGATATACAGTAATAGCGGATAGGACGCGTCTCATCGTGCCCTGGTGTGGTTGTGGTGATGGTGGAGGCAGTGACGGTGGGAAAATGCCATTAAAAACGCACTCGAAACATTGATTTTTCCTCTCCCCGACTTCGCCAAACGAGCTGAACGTACGACGACGCTATACTCATGTCCCGCGTAGACGTCATCGTCCTCGACTGAGCAGTTGATATCATTATATATAAATTTATTATTTAGGTCGAAACTAGTCGGGATCGAGACTCCAAGATTTTATTGTGTGTGGATGTCGTCGTCGTCGTTGCGCGTATTGATCCGCGGACACGTGTGCTTAAAAAGCACTTTGCTAACGCCTTTGTCGGGCTTTGCATGCCTATGTCATACGGCCTCCCCTGCGCCAGACCAGAATAATTTAAGATTTTGTACTTCGGACAACGATAATAATATATTTCATGATCGATCTGCTACATAATTGGCAAAACGTCAAATAAAATTTCACTGAAAAATAAAACCGTTATCCGAACGATAATCAGCTGCTGTGCCGTCACAAAGAAAATTGGTTTAACTTTTTTGTTACTCGATGACATTCGTTCTTTTGTTTTTTCGGGCATGTCTCTCACGTCAATCATAATTCGTTTACGGTGTTTTATTATTATACCATTGAATTTGTATACACGCGACGACAGTAATCGTAACGAGAATAACAAAGATCGAAATCTCCCACGCGGTTTTCTAAAAATTATTTATCATTTGTCAATTGTAGCCTGCAGGGTCCTGGGAAATATTATTCTGGTTTTTATATAATAATCTTTACTGT